>JAULKM010060479.1:0-12350 GCA_032355605.1 Rubia tinctorum | reverse complement strand
TCTTTTAAGTATACGCTTCCTCTGATCTTTCTCTTCCTACTTCCACGAAAATATTTATCTTATTTTTAATTTTGAATTTTTCAGAACACAGATAATATCTCAATATGTCAAATTAACTCTCGTAATTTTAAAATTTTACTGTCCAAACACAACAAAACTTTTCAATTTATAGCCAATACTAAATAAATGCACTAATAGCAACTACTCAAATAAATATCAGTATGAAAAAATAAAATTTCTTTTGAATAATGGACCTGGCTACTATTCTTGGAATTTTAAGATCATTTGCTCGGGGCTGGAAACCTCCCAATCTAAAATTGAATTCTTCGCCATCGAATCCAAATATTTGGTGACTGCAGTGATCTCTGAGTCGATCGTGACTTTGGATTTTAAGCGGGTTCTAGGATTCAGATTAAACTCTGACATGAAGAAGGTCCATGGGATTCTTAATCTCGATTTTTGCGATGATGTTCACTTAGAAAATAACAAAATAATGAACCCAAAACTTGCTTTGATGGGCAAGTCAAGAGGACGCTACAAATGCTATAAAGGGAAACATAAAGAATTACTTTAATATAAAAGTAGTACTCGTGCAATGATTGTGCATCTTGAGATGAATATTATAAATAAAATTTTAAGTTTAAAATATATTTTTAATTAAATGATATTTCTTTTTAAGCTGGTTTAATACTATCCTTTTGTTTTTGGAAACTACAATATTACCTATTATCATCTTTGCACAATTTTAACACGTTGAATGTTCAACATGTGCTAGATAATTTTCATAATGCAAAAATAAATATCATCATTTTTTAGCACCATAATCCTTGTCTACCGAATCATACTAGGAGTCATCCCCTTAATTGTTGTTAAAACTTAGAAAGATAAGTTTCTAGAGATATCAAAATTTACACCTCGGTTAATGATTTTTTAACTGAAAAGAGTATTTAGCGGGACGTATGTCACATATAATTCTCTTCTTAATTTTAATCTTCCTTGGGATAATGTTCATCATTTGCTTATCGACCATTGATGCCTCCAAAGTCTAACCAACTTAATTGATCACTTGTATTCCTTCCAGTTGATTGAAGAAACTTAATCAAAGGCTTTGATAAACAGATCCATTTTGCAAGTTTGTTATTACGGGTAGTTCTTACAAAAGATTGGACTAATGATGTATATAGTACTTGAATTATATATGTAGATGCTACATAGTTGGTTCTTATCCTTTAGAGACTACGAGTGTAATAGGAGCATCCGTCAACAAAAGAATCACCCTAAGATGATCATCTCATGGCTATTGAGAAAAAAATAAATTAATCAACATTCATCACTTCCAACGGAAGAAATAAAAAAGAGATAAATGAAAGATGGGAAAAAGAAAATGTAGAACAATACTTAAAAGCTGAGTAAAACCTTCATTGATTCAAATATGTTGTCACATCCATTTGCCTTCATGATTTACTTTATAACGGAAGCAACCCAACACTAAATTCCACCGGCTAACTAGAACAGTAATTTCCTCTTCTATATTTAAAAGAAGAAGTAACACAATGAATATGAGGAATTGCTTCTATATTAAATAGTAATGAGTTAAAAAATTGGTTTTAGTTTCTCTAAACAATGATAGAAAGTGGCGCACAAGGACTGGAGGATAAATTAACACAACCATCAGTACCATCGGAAATTTTACATACAAATAGAAACTCATTAACATCAACTGTTTGAAACATTAACAATAATCTTGCCAAATTTCATATACAATTATATAAAGGAAAATAAATGAAATCATCTCCAACAAACTCCAATATATATTTTATCCTGATTTAGATCAAAATGTTTTTAAAGATAGTTTGATAAGTATATGAAATTAATTACAATTTTCAAATTTAGATTGACAATAACCTATGTGCAAGAGACAACTATTTTGCCTCTATATGCACACATCATGCATGTGATTTTCCTATCATTGGGCTTATCTGCATGTGATATGATATGATGACAAGATAATTAAAAATTCCTTTGCATTGTAAAGAATATATTTTAAAATGATTTTTGAAAATTTTACTAACAATATTTCTTAATTATTTATGACTTGGAAGAAAAGTCTGGGTTTTTAAAATATATTGGAGCACTTTGGATAATGCACAACAAAATTAGTCACGTGTGTAATATGTTTAATGACAATCGCATCTGCAAATGACATTGCTGGTGTGGATGATATTACTGTCTATACCCGCAACATAGATGGAGATACCACCTCCATACACAAGGCTGCAACACATGATACTATAACATCTCTACATGCAAAGACGCTGGAGTAGGCAACCAGTGGTGGCACTCGGATTCACTCACATGTTCCTGTACAAATCTGTTACCGTAGTACTTTAAAAGACCATACAGAGACCGGTGAATGCCTGTACCTTTTGGTACCATTTTTTCATCCGCTCTTTCAATCCCTTCGACATTATTGATATTGTTTTCAAAGTTAAAAATTCAAGAGAGCGGAGCTGCATACATTACACGTTTTTGATCATTTCTTATATAATCTGGAAACGGTTTGCAGTCTTAATATTGGGCAAAATGAATGGAAATAAAGCAATGACGCTTTGACTAAAAAAACAATCAGATAAAATCTAACCATGTTTTGGATAAATTGGAAAATGTTGTCATCAATGGTTTGTGTGAGAGTTTAAGTAGTTTTTAACAATTCGCGATCTTAAATTTTCTAGCATGGGATCTGCACTAGAGATGCACACTTATTTTTTATTCTATTGTTCCTTAAATAAAAACATAAAGAAAGTGATGGTTGTTTCAATATATTTTCAACATCTTTTATTTCATTTTCCGAGGTATCATTCACCAGCCCAAAATTAATTTATTACCGTAATTTTATCTCTTTTAAGTAAATGCTTCCTTCGATCCTTCTCTTCCCCCTCCCATAAAAATATTTATCTTATTATATAATTTTGAATTTTTTCAAACAAAGATAACATCTCAATATGTCAAATTAACTCCATAATTTTTGAAATTTTACTTTCCAAACACAACAAACATTTTCAATTTATACCCAACACTAAATAAATGCATTAATAGTAGATAACTACTCAAATAAATATCAATATGAAAAAAATAAAGTTTCTTTGAATAATGGGCATGGCTACTATTCTTGGAATTTTAAGATCATTTGCTCGTGGTGGGAAATCTCCCAATCTGAAATCGAATTCTTCACCATCGAATCCAAATATTTGGTGAATACAGAGATCACTGAGTCGATCGTGACTTTGGATTTTGAGCGGGTTCTAGGATTCAATCCAACTCCGACATGAAGAAGGTCTATGGAATTCCCAACCTCGAATCTAGCGATGATGTTCACTTAGAATAACAAAATAATGAACCCTAAACTTGCTTTGACGGGCAAGTCAAGAGGCTGTTTCAAAAGTTATGAAGTGAAACATAAAGAATTACTTTAATATAAAAGTAGTACTTGTACAATGATTATGCATTCTGAGATGAATATTACTATAATGTTTTTAAGTTTTAGAACATTTATTCAAATAAAATGATATTTCTTATTAAGCTAGTTTAATTTTATCCTTTTGTTTTTGGAAATTATAATCTTGCTTATTATCATCTTTGCATAGTTTGAGCACGTTGAATGTTCAACACGTGCTAGGTAATTGTCATAATGCAAAATCAAAATCATGAGTTTCTAGAATCATAATCCTTGTCTACCGGATCAGACTAGGAGTCATCCTCTTAATTTTTGTGAAACTTAGCAAGATAAGTTCTAGGAATATCTAAATTTACACCTTGGTTAATGATTTTTTACCCGAAAAAAGCCTTCAGCGGGACGTACATCACATATGATACTCTTCTTAATTTTACTCTTTCTTTGGATAATGTTCATCATTTTCATATCGATCAATAATGCCTTCAAAGTCTATCCAACTTAATTGATCACTTGTATTCCTTCCAGTTGATTGAAGAAATTTAATCAAAGGCTTTGATCCCCTTTGATAAAATCCAATTTCTTTGTTTCCATCTCCAACTTTTTATAGGAGGGAGGTATTTTTCACTGGATTCTTCCACCCAAAAAGATTTATCACCATTCATCACTTCTAACGGGAGAAATAAAAAGAGATAAATGAAGATGGAATAAAGCAAATGCAAAATAATACTTTAAGCTGATTAAAAGCTTCATTGATTTAAACATTTTGTCACATCTATTTGCCCTCATGATTTTCCCTGCAACAGAAGCAACCCAGCACTAAATTCCATCTCCTAACAATGAAAGTCATTTCCTCTTCTATCTTTAAGAGAAGCAGTCACACAATGGATTTGGGGAATTGCTTCAAGATTAAATAGTAATGAGTTGATAAATTGGTTTTAGTTTCTCCAAAAAATTATAGAGAGTGGCGAACAAGAAGTGGAGGAGAAAGTAGCACAACGATAAGTACCACCGAAAATTTCACTTACAATTAGAAATTTATTAACATTCAGTGTTTGAACCATTAAAGATAATCCTGCAAAATTTCATGTACAATAATATAAAGGAAATAAAAAATCATCTCCAACAAATTCCAATATATTTTATCATGACTTGGATCAAATTTTTTTTACGATAGTTTGAGAAGTATATGAAATTGATAACAATTTTTATATTTAGATATACAGTAACTTATCTGCAAGAGACAACTATTTTGCCTCTATATGCACACATCATGCACGTTATTTTCCTAATTGCGCTTATTTACACGTGATATGATATGATGACAAGATAATTAAAAATTCTCTACCATTGTAAATGATATGTTTTAAAATGATTTTTGAAAATATTACTAACAATTTGTTATTAATTATTTATGACTTGGAAAAAATGGTCTCGATTTTTAAAATATATTGGAGTACTTTTAAAAATGCACACTGAAATTAGTTACGTGTGTATTATATTGATTGATAATCGCATTTGCAGATGACATTGTTGAATGTAGATGACATTGCTGAATATACCCGCAACACATATGGAGATACCGCCTCTATACTCAAGGGCACAACTCATGATACTAAAACATCTCTATATGCAAAGAGGCCGAAGCAGCCTATCAGTGGTGGCACTCAGCTTCACTCACTTGTTCTTGTCCAAATATGTTACCGTAGTGCTTTACAAGACCATACAGAGACACGTGAACATTTGTACCTTTTCACACCATTTTTTTCTTTCCTCTTTTTCAATTCTTTCGACATTATTGATATTGTTTTCAAAATTGAAGATTCAGGGGAGCGGAGCAGCATACATTACACGTCTTTGATCGTTTCTTATATAATATGGGAATGCTTTGTAGTCTTAATATTGGGCAAAATGAATGGCAAAATAGCAAGAACGTTTGGACTAAAAAGAAAACATTCGGCTAGAAGCCAATCATGTTTTGGATGAATTTGAAAATATTGTCACTAGTGATTTGTGTGAGAGTTTAAGTAGTCTTTTGCAATTCACAATCTTAACTATTCTAGCATGGGATATGCACTAGAAATGCACACTTATTTTGGAATCAATTTTTCCTTATATAATGACATAAAGAAAGTAATGGTTGTCTCAATATATTTTGAACTAGTTTTATTTCATTTTCTGAGGTATCATTGACCTTCCTTAAATTTATTTACCACCCTAATTTAATCTCTTTTAAGTATACGCTTCATCAGATCTTTCTCTTCCTCCTTCCACAAATTTTTTATCATATTTTATAATTTTGAATGTTTACGAACACAAATAACATCTGAATATGTCCAATTAACTCTCATAAATTTTAAAATTTTAATTTTTAAACACAAAAAAGCTTTTCAATTTATATCCAACATTAAATAAATGCATGAATAGTGGAGAACTACTCAAATAAACATCAACATGCAAAAATAATATTTCTTTTGAATAATGGGCTTGGCTACTATTCTTGGAATTTTAAGATCATTTGCTCGCGAATGGAAACCTCCCAATTTGAACTTCAATTCTTCACCATCGAATCCAAATATTCAGTAACTGCATGATTGCTGAGTCGATCGTGACTTTGGAATTTAAGCAGTTCTAGGATTCAGATCGAACTCCGACAAGAGCAAGGTCTATGAGATTTACAATCTCAACTCTTGCGCTGATGTTCACTTAGAAAACTACAAAATAATGAACTCAAAACTTGCTTCGACGGGAAAGTCAAGAGGCCGATGCAAAAGCTATGAAGGGAAACATAAGGAATTACTTTAATATAAAGGTAGTACTTGTGCAATGATTGTGCATCCTGAGATTAATATTATTATAAAATTTTAAGTTTTAGAAGATTTATTTAAATAAAATGATATTTCTTATTAAGCTAGTTAATTATTATCCTTTTGTTTTTGGAGATTATATTCTTACTTATCATCATTTTTGCACAGTTTGAGCATATTAAGTGTTCATCATGTGTTAGATAATTTTGATAAAGAAAATTAAAAATCATGAGTTTCTAGCACTATAATCCCTGCCTTCCGGATCAGACTGGGAGTCATCCTCTTAATTTGTTGTGAAACTCAACTTAGGTCTTACCCTATTTTAAAAACCCAAACTGATGCCTAGGATTAAAACTGTAATCTGGCAAATGCTTGCTGCTGATTTTCAAAGTGAATGTGGATGCATCTTGGTGTCAATCTACCAATAGTTGCACATTTGGGATTATCGTAAGAAGCATGACCGGTTCTCTCACTAAATAATTTATTAAATATGAACATGCTACATCTGCGTTACACTCAGAAATAAAAGCTTTCAAAGAGGGACAACCTTCTAGCCATTAAAGCAATAAAAACCCTCATAAAGCTCCCTGGAGAATTTATTAGGAGGTTTATGACATTCACCAGTTTTTCAAATCCACTAACATCACCCACACTCTTATACATGGCAATAAAGTTGCAGATTATATGGTAGGTTTAGTGGATAAAAATGGAATAATAGAAAAGGTTTTCGCCTTGGATGAACTTGACCAAAAGGCTAAGGGCTTACTATACCTTGATAAACATGGTGTTCCAGCGATAAGGTTAAATTGATGAATATGATGCTACTCATGATTTCTATTATTATTAAATGTAGGGCTATTTTTAGAAGCAAGATTCATCAAAGGAAAGTCATTTTCTCAACATGGCATATTAACTCAAGACTATTGGAGGGAATGCTTTTCATAAACACAAAACTGGAGTTGAGGAAAAAGCAACAAACAAACCAAATAGAATGGACGGGCCACTGCAATTCATATGCTTAAAAGCCTAGGCAATCAGAAGTTCAAAAGCAATTCCAATGTGAACTGTGATTCATATCCGGTTTCAGATTTTTTGAAATATCATAGGACAACATTAAAACCATTTATATACCTAGGAAAATATTGGAAGTCTAGACTATTCGTAAAAATCAACACAAGGGGTGAGGGTGTTACAATTAGAAACACTACCAACATTTTCCTGAGTATATTCCTCGATAAGGATAGGAAATCATTTTGCCTTATGAAAGTTTTTGTAACCGAAGGCTCAAGTTAAATCTTGAGTCTAACTCGTGTATTTCTTGCATGTATAGGTTTGGAGAAGCTAATAAATACCCCCCATTAATATGGGTCTTTAACTAAAAAAAAGTGAAACTCAACAAGATAAGTTTCTAGGAATCTTGAAATTTACACCCTGATTAATGATTTTTACCCGAAAAGAGCATTTAGCTGGCATACATTACATATGATTATCTTCTTAATTTTACTCTTCCTTGGGATAGTGTTCATCGTTTGCATATCGATCTACAATTCCTTCAAATTCCAACCAGATTAATTGATCACTTGCATCCCTTCCAATTAATTGAAGAAACTAAATCATAGACTTTCATCCCCATCCGATAAAATTCAATTTTCTTAGATTCCATCGCCAACATTTCATGGGAGGGAAGTATTTGTCACTGGATTATTCCACCCAAAAAGATTAATTACCATTCTCTCTCCCAACAAGGGAAAAAAGAAGAGATAAACGAAGATGGAATAAAGCAAATTCAAAACAATACTTGAAGCTGAGTAAAAGCTTCATTGATTCAAACTTTTAATCACATTCATTTGCCCTTATGATTTTTCTCTATAGAAGTAGCCCAAAACCAAATTCTACTGCATAACCTAAAAACTCATTTCACCTTCTATATTTAACAGAAGCAGACACACATTTAATTTGACTAATTCCTTCTATATTAAACTCTAATAATTTTAAAAATGGGTTTTTTATTTTTGAAAAAAGATAGAGTAGAAGATAGAGAGTGGAACAAAAGAAGTGGAGGCATAAGTAATACAATCTTTAGAACCACCAAAAAATTTACCTGCAAAGAGCAACTCATTAACAATAAGTTTGAACCATTAACTATAATCTTGCAAAATTTCATATGCAGTAATATAAAGGAATATAAACAAAATCATCTCAAACAAAGTCCAATATATTTTATCATGATTTAGATCAAAATATTTTTTGGAAAGTATAAAAACACATATGACATTGATAATAGATTTCAAATTTATATAGACAATAACTTATGTGCTAGAGCCAACATATGTGGCCTCTTTGTGCACACATCATGCACGTAATCTTACTTTCATTGCACTTATATGCACGTGATATGACACAATGATAAGAAAATTGAAAATTACTTACAATTGTTCAGAGATATCTTAAATCGATTTCTAATAATATTACCAACAATTTTTTCTTAATTATTTATGAATTGGGAAAAAGTCTCAGTTTTTTAGATATATAGGAGACTTTTGGAAAATTAACAATGAAATTAGTCATGTGTGTACATGTTGAATGACAATTGGCTAGAATCCAATCATTGTTTTAGATAAATTGGAAAATATTATCAGTTATGCTTTGTGTGAGAGTTTAAGGAGTCTTTAACACTTCATGATCCTAACTTTTTTAGCAGTGGATTCGGGCTAGAGATGCATATTTGTTTTGGAATTTTTTTTAACTTAAATAAAGACATAAAGAAAGTGATGGTTGTCTCCTATTATTTTAAACATCGTTTATTTCATTTTCCGAGGTATCATTGGCATGTCTTAATTTTATTACCCTAGTTTACTGTTATTAAATATTCCCTTTCTCCAAGCCTTTTCCTACTCCTTACACAAAAACATTCATCTCGTTTAATAGTAGAATGACATCTCCCAATAACAAAAGCAATTTTCGTTGTAAAAACTCTCAAAATGGTTGTAATAGAATATTTACAAAAAATATGTCTGTGGTTGTAAAGTGGTTGTAATAGGTTTAGTTGAAATTACAACTACTTTTACATGTTAGTTGTAAAAGAAATATTTACAACAAGTCTATATTTTGGTTGCAAAACATATTCTATTACAACGACATTTTCTGTTGATAAACAATTTTTGGATGTCACCTTTATTTTATTTACAACATTTGATCTCGTTGTAAATGCAAGCATTTTATGTTGTAAGTTTACACTTCCACTAAATTCATACTACATTTAATTAATGAAAATATACCGACTTTATTTGTTGAAAACTAAAAACCTTATTGATTACAATAGAATCAGAGTCATATTTTGAAGGATAAGTACGCTCTGAAAATCAGAGCTCTTAAACTTGACATAATGTTCTCTAGTATAGCATTCATATTCATTATTAAAAAAAAACAATGAAAATTGGCTCCAATGTGTATAAAATCCACTACAAGAAAACCCCATTTTTACAACGAATGTCGTTGTAAAAAGTTAATTTTTTGTTGTAAAAAAGATTTTACGACGGGTCATACCCCCGATGTATGGTTTTGTTAGAGGTTTGGTTGTAAATAATATTACAACGGGCTCACTTTCCCCGTTGTAATTGAGCATTTACAACGGGAATACCATTAGTTGTAAATAGGCTATTACAACGGTAATCTACACCATTACAATCATTTTTTCAGTTGTAAATGAGTTTTAGCATATACATCAGAAATATTACTGGTTGTAAATAATCTATTACAACGGTAGTATACATTATTACAACCGTTTTTTTATTGTTCATGAGTTTTTACAACTACATTTGACGTTGAAAAGATGCAACTATCTTACAATGTTATATCCATATTTTCCCTCCAAATCCCGTTGTAAAAACACATTTACAATGACAACATTTGTTGTGAATAAATTTATTATCTAATTAACTAATGATCCAAATACAAAAACTAACAAAACATATCATTGAATGGTTTAAGCAATCCAATCTGATCCAAATCATTGTGTTAGTACATAGTTTGAGCATTCCATTCCATTCCAATCCAATTCAAATTATTGTATTACATAGTTTAAACAATCCAATCCAAATCCTTGCATACATAGAAACCTGTTATTGATAATAACCCGATTGAAATGACCTTTGACTGGTGAAGAGCTGATGCAATATTTCCTCAAGAATAGTACTGTAAAGCTATGTGCCAAGAAGCTGCTTGCCACATCAATATACACACACACACACACACACACACACATATGTATAGTATACCTGCACAAAAACATGGCTTATAGTCCATGATAGTAACTGATGCAACAATCACCAATATGTGTAGTATACCTGCACAAAAACATGGATTACAGTCCATCACAGTAACTGATACAACAAGATTAAAATACCAAGAAAATGCTAGGTTAAAAAAGGATGAATTACTAAAACTGTATTCCAAAATCCAACCGGTATCCAAAGAACAAGACAATGCAAGTGAAAAGAACAACACCTTGAAAATGCACTACAAGTACATTCATAAAAAAAAAGTGAGCGGGCCAAATACAAAACAAAAGGTATTAAAATGAGAACTAATTGTCCAATAAAACTGAATAATTATATAAATTGAACAAATAAACTGATAGAAAGAGCAATACAACTACGAGAGCAATACTTAACACATCCGAGTACTTTAGGTTTTAATTTAATTTAAGTATTTTGGCACAATATAAATAGAGTCATGGGTGTCAAACTTCCTCCATTCCAACGATCTTATGACTGCCTACATGACCTACATTTTCAAATCTTGAGATTCAAAACTGGTAACCATTTCGAACCCATATGGGAATGGCAACAGAAAGGCATGCCAACAAAAGAGGTACAATCAGTGTTAATCCAAGGAGTGATGACTTGATGCAAAACAAGATGTAAAAGTTCAAGAAACACGATGGTAACTGAGCTCTTAGTTATAACACCAAAAGGCATGGTAAAAAGAATACAAGAAAAGTTCAATTTGATATGTAAGAACTCTTAACTAAAAAGGCCAGCATGATGTTTCAGATTATAGTAAGTTCACATGAAAATATATGCAAATAAAAATCCCTCAAATATATTCAGGGAAAATACCTCAAGAAGGAAAGCAACAGACCCATGCATGTGCTCAGAATGGTAGTTTTTGGTTAAAAGAGGTCCATGCGCAGGAAGGCAGCGCAGTGGAAGAAGCCATGTGAGTAACGTACAATTAAAGAGATAAAAATCATTATTAAGTGACCCTGACAGGTCATCCGATAAATTATAATACAGTTGGAGCACCTTCCATGTACAAGTATAGATAATCAACTCACCACACTTAGTTTACTAATAAATAACAGTATACCTGTCATGTACATGTGCAACTTAACACCATACAATAGTAAAACTGTTATGGTTACTTATATGCAGTCACATATAATTATCACTAGAAATTATGCAAAGGATACATCAACGAGATGAAGGTCTACATGCACTGATGAGAGAATAATCAAATGAAACTGCAGGAAAAGAAGGTAGAAAAATATGATACAAACAATTTGCTACCTTATGTCATCAGATCCAAAAGATTCCTCAACTATATTGATGACCTCAAAGTACAATGGTTCTTCTTTCTCAAAGTCCTTTTTAATTGTATTCAACTTTGCCTGCGATGAATACTGAGTTTCAGTAGCTAGGAATATACTGTTATAGTAGAATAGGGGAGAAAACTTCTACAAGAAATGTGGTGAGCATCTACAAGAGTAAGAGATTGTAGGAATTATAAAGCATGCCAAACGCCTGAGTCGGCATTTAAATTCAAGCATATGTTCCTTTACAATATGAAAAATTGTAAGTTGGAGTAAATATAGGTGCGAAAAATGTCTAAAAAGTTACTTATGAAATTCCTTTTTTATTTTTACTTGATGACCAAACAAAAGAAGAGAGAACAAGAATTGTTGAATAAACAAATGCCAGAAATCCAAATACTTACTTGCAAATATAAACAACCCTTAAACTCCACAAGCCCCTCGTTCGGCTCCGCGATGCAGTCCACGAAAAGCTCCATAACATTAAGCAGCTTATACA
>JAULKM010060468.1:0-12350 GCA_032355605.1 Rubia tinctorum | reverse complement strand
CTTTGCTATTGTGTATTTATTGTGCTTGAATTTGGTTGTTGAATACATTAATGGTGTTGGAAGTTTGAGTATATGAATTGCTTATATGATTATTTGTTAGGGTTTGGAGAAAATAGGTAATTCTTCTCTCTTTTGATATGAAATCCAAAAGCATGAATTAGAGCTTCTAATGTGGTTGATGATATGATGAATGCTAGATAAATGTGATATTTTCGAATTCGTTATCATGTTTGTTTTGTGTAGCAAATAGGAGAAGTTTACGAATGTTGAACATTCTTGACTAATCTTGTGTAAATGCATGAATTGGTTCAATACTTAGACACAGTGTAGCATTTATAAGTGTTACCAAGATTGATGATTCTTTGTACTTAATGTCATTAATGGAAAACATTAGGTGTTGATCGACTATGAGTCATTAGTGAGGTTTAGCAAGAGATATCAAATTCACTCTTGTAAACTACTATCAAAGAATGATAGAAGATTTATCTTCACAAGTAGTAAAAGTATTGAATAGGTTGTATGTTCAATGATAGATAAGAGGTTTGGAAATAGAAATCAATTGCGCCCAAGGTCCCGTAATTTGTGTTTAAACTCTTCTTATTAGTTGTTTCATATTTAGTAGATTTACATTGCTTACTAGTTAACTTTTCTTTAAATTTATAACTTAGAAAAACCAACCCAAAAAACCCCCTCTTTACAAGCTTTTATGTATGTGCATATATTTATATCTAGTGTAGTATTCACCATTATATGTGAAACCCCTTAAGAAAATTCCTCCTCTTTGTGGACAAACCTAATTTGCCATTATCTACTTAATTGTATTTAGGAAGCATTTAGGGCTTATAAATTGTATCTTTGAGAGGTACGGTGACAACCTCCCAAATTTTGGCAGCACTGTTGGGAAGAGGCATATATTAAAGTGTTTGGATATGTGCTAGTTGTGAATATTTGTTAGTTTGCTTTTATTTGGTTCTTATTTCATATTAGGTTGTCTTGGAGACGTATTGTTCAAGTTCTTAAAGTATGGTTCATACTCAATCCTCTTCACAAGAACCCCTATAGTACGACCCCAAGTTAGAGTTAAACTTAAAAAGGTTAAGGAGGTTTTATTTGGAAAGTGTGAATAACAACCCTCCTAGTGACCATTTTGCAGAACTTTAAACCTCTATCGATCATCACGAGGACCATGAAGAGGAAGTTCCGGGAGGAGGACCTCAACACCTTCACAATCAAGGAGGGAACATCCCGTTGAGGCAAATTCCATTGAGGTAGGTCATGGCTTCAAATCTAGAGCACCAACTGATATGCATCACATATCTAGCGTTTGGAGCTAATGGGCATTTTGAATTGAAGTCCGTATTGATACAATTGATATCGTCCATTCTTGGTAGGAAAGGGGAAGATCCTAAAAAGCACCTCCTTAATTTTTATATGGTTTGTAGTGGGATGCTTTCCGAAGGAATGAATGAGGAGTTTTCCATGTTGAAGGTCTTCCCGTTCTCATTACGAGATGCCCCAAGAGATTGGCTCCATTATCTTCCACCTGGAAGCATCACCTCATGGATTGAGTTGAACCATAAGTTTCTCTCAAAATACTTCCCAACTTCCAAATTTACCATCTTGAAGAAGGATATAAGCAACATCATCCAATGGCACGAGGAGTCATTCTATGACTATTGGGATAGGTTCAAGAAACTTCTCTCTAGTTGTCCATTTCATGGCTACTCCGATGGGGATTTGGTCTACTATTTCTATAATGGTCTTCTTGATCAAGATCAAAGACTACTGAGGGGAGCTTGCAATGGTTCTCTTGGGAAAAAGTCCTCGAGGAAAGCTATGGAACTCTATGAGGAGCTAGCCAAAGAGTAGAGAAATTTTAGCTTGAGAGCCGATTTGAGAAGGCAAAATCCCAACCATGGAAAACTTGAAGATCAAGTGTCAACTCTCACCTCTATGATCAAGGCGTTGATAACACAATCCGGAACAAAACCACATGTGAAATCTTGCAAGATTTGCTCATCTCCGCATCCTACGAACACATGTCCAACTTTTTAAGATAATTATGTGGAGGAGGTGAGTACTATGGGATATCAAGGAGGCCAAGGATACCAAAATCAAGGGTATCAAGGATATAAAGGCTACAAAGGAGGTGGAGGCTACCAAAACAGACCTTACAATGAGGTCAACCAAGTTCACCCAAATCTCTGATATGGGAATGCACAAGGGGGCCAAAATGTTCAAAATTGTCGCATTCCTCCACAAAAATATCGGTTGCCTCAACCTCAATACCAAATGCTATGTGATAAGCCCCACAATCAAGGTGAAAGTTTGGGGATGTCAAAGGAGGAAATCATGCAAGCCATTAGGAGGTTGACCATATGTGCAAACAAGACAAAGAAACACCAAGAGAAGACCAACTCTAACATCAAAAACCTAGAGACTCAAGTAAGTCAAATGGCTCAAATCTTGAATCAAATGGAGGCAAGAGATTCGGGGAAACTTCCTTCTCAACCGGAGCTTAACTCTCGTCAAAATGTGTGTCATCTCATTGAGTAGAAAGGAAGTGAGAATACCTCAAGGCAAGGTTGATGTGGAGAGGGTGTTTGAAAATGAGGGATATGTTGAGAAAAAGGCCGAGGAATTGGCCAATGAGAAGATGAATGAGGGGGAAGAAATCGAGGTGGAGGCCTTCATGCCTAGGCTGAGATCAAATCCCAAAAACCTCATCACCTCCTCGCAAGAAATCCAAAGTGGTGGAGATCCCTATCTATAATCCAAAACCACCATTCCAGGAGGCCTTGAAGGATAGGAAGACCAAGGAGGACAACAAATACATCTACGAAGTCTTTTGTATATGTGAGGTAAACATTCCACTCTTGAATGTTATAAATAAAATTCCTAGGTATGCTAAATTTCTCAAAGAGTTGTGCACCTTCAATAGGAAACAAAAATTGCAAAGTAAAAAGAAGAGTGGAAAAGGTGAATATGTCTCAGCCATTTTTGATGAGGAGTTACCTCCTAAATGCGATGACCCATGAATGTTTACAATTCCTTGTGAGATAGGAGGGAAATTTTTTAACTAGGCCATGCTAGACTTACCTTCTTCCATTAATGTGATTCCATATTCTCTGTATGAAAGTATAGATCTTGGCACTTTTCACAAAATCAGGGTTGTTATCTGACTAGCTGATCACTCTAGCACATACCCAAAAGGTATTGTGAAATATGTGTTGATGAAAGTGAATTCTTTGACTTTTCCCACCGATTTCTATGTCCTTGATATGGAGAGTGATAGTCTTGAAACACCTATTTTGTTAGGAAGGTCATTTTTAAAAAATCCAAGGACAATAATTGATGTGCATAATGGAACATTAACCGTGGAATTTAATGGGCGGAAGATGGAATTTGACAATCACAATTCTATTGATCATCCTAGTAGATATCATTCTTGCCCAGCTATTGATGTTATTAATGATATAGAGCAAGATGTTTTTGAGCCCAAGGATGGTAGTTACTCAAATGTTGCCATAGATGATGCTTTGATTTCAAATGTTATTAGTACTAATTTGAAGGAAAAGAACAATGGTGAATACCCTCGTGGGAAAGCAACTTCCAACACCCTTCGTGTGTCCAAGGTAAAGCCTGTAAAGGTGGGTTTCCCTTCTTCCCGTGAGAAGACTTCGGTGGAAGAGTGAAAACCACCACAAAAAATTCTTAAAAGATCATCTCTAAGGGAAGAAGAGAAACCCTCAAATGCTCATTCGATTGAGATTTCCATGGAACAAAAAGGTGAACTACTAGAAATGTTGAGAGAATATGAGGCATTAAGCTATGTGTAGAGAATCTTGATAGAAGATGGTATAAATCCCACATATTTTGTCCCGGATAGAGGAAATGAAGCCGATCTTTTTGGTCCATGTAGTGAATAACCCCAAGAAGGGAGTTATGTCATACCGATGACATTAAGAAAATTTAGTTTTGATCATACAGATTGTCACTCTAGACCTTTCGTTGATGTTGCTTCAATTTAAGTTTTTCTCGTTAAATTCATTATTTTGTCGTGTTCATTTCATGGGTATGTTTTTCCATGATTTTATAGCCAATTGAAGTGCATTGCACCACAAGGAAGAAGATGTGAAGGAAATGAGAAGGAAGGAAGGGCTTGGAAGTTGGTAACTTCTGAATTTATTTTATAAGTGTGAGAGACCCTATCTGACTCGAGTCGCGATAGTCACGTCGCGAGTCGCAATGAACAGGGGATTTTGACAACTCCCAGTTTCATTTGATCGTGATTCGTGACAAGCCTTTCGCGCTCGCGATGAAAATCATAAACACTCTCTGAAAATGCGAACTTCCAGATCCAGTTTTTTGAGAGCGCGACAGACCTATTGCGAGTTGAGACACTCTATCGCCAGTCGCGATGGTGTTGTCACGATCACGATGGAAATTAGAAATTTTGGCCTAAATTCCAACTCCTAATAACATGTTTTCGCCAGTCACGACAGACTCGTAGCGAATCGCGATAGCCAGTCGTGAAGGTCATTTAGTAATCGCGATAGAAATCAGATAGATTTTGAAAATTTTGCAAGTCCCAGTATCGAATTTTCCCAACTCGTGACTGTCATGTCATGAGCACAACGTCGGTTTGACTTTTGGGAGTCCATTGATTCCATCGTCGTGACTCGCGACAATTCCATTGCGAGCGCGACATTGTTCGTATATGAAAAAAATGGGAAGAACCCGTCAGTCTTTCTCTTCCACAACCAATTATGCGCCACCAATCCAATCCCACCACCCTTTCCCCGCCATAACTGGCTAGAATCATCCATTAAAATCGGCTGGAAACATTCCCCATCAATAACCTTCCACATATTCACCCCCATTCCACCAAAAATTTCAAAAAATAGTTCGAATTTGAAAACCTAGCAATTGGGGATTTCAAATTTGCGGGTGCTTAGGCTTGGGAATTTTTGTGGGCTGGTTTAATTCATCATCCTAAGCTTCTAATTGGTACATTTCTTCAACTCTTTGCTCTTGAATTGTTATATTCATTAAATTAGTGATTTTTTTGAATGTGTTGATTTGTAAAAAAATTATTGGAATATTGATCAACGGATATTTTCTGTGATATGGATTTGGAATGTTGAATAGGTTCATGCAATGATTCTTTTGTGATATAGATTAGCTTTGGTATTGGATTATGGAATTATTGTAGATTTTGGCCATGAATAGGCTTTGTTCTTTTGGTGTTTGTTTTGGGCTGTGATTTTGAAGGATGATATTTTAGATATTAGCTATGACTATGTATATTACCTTAGTTTGGTTGAATTGGCGAATCTTTGTGAATGGGCTGATTTGTGGAGTTCTTGCCCTATGGATGGAATAATATTTGGATTGTTCTTGTTTTGGAATGGTTAGAATGATTTTGCTAGTATAGTTTTGGTATCGTTGTCCTTGTGCTATAGTTAATGCATATATCGCTATACTAGTTTGGATTTGATTATACTTTGAATAGGCTAGTTTGGCTACTTCAATGTGCTTTCTAATTTCTACATCACTTTCAATGTACTTAAGTTTTGTCACTATATACATGTGCATCGGATGTGGTTTTCTATTTAAATAGACATGGATCCAAATAAGAGATCAAGAGCAGGTCTTTCTACCACACCTCCACCTCCTCCGCCGGTATCCGAGCCTACACCACCACCCCTCCCAGAAATATTCATCGGATTGTGTTGGATCACCGGTGCATATGCTGAGAGGTGGGACACTTGATCTTCGAGGAAGATACATGAGGCTTGCTTTGCTGATGAAGCCGCGTTGGAGGCCCTTCAGCTGAAGGAGCCGATCTGATGCCTCATCAATAAAGGAGGTATGTGAGGTTTCTTATCTCTAGGAGCACCCACATACCGGAGATACACCCTGGAGTTCTTGTCCTTGGTCAGGGCGTACGCAGAGAGGGATGGAGTGCCCTGCGAGAGGTTCATTTGGTTTCATCTGAATAACTGATCATACAAGATGAGCCTCTAGGATATTGTTGGGTGGCACAGAGCAGAGATCTGGCCGAGGTTCGATCTAGAGAGACACACTACCACCATTGAGGAGAACTTCTAATTCTGGCACACCATCACTCGGAAGACTCGGAATGTCATGGACAAGAACAATGTCATCATCCATCCGGTGCTTGAATATGTACACCGCCTACTCTCCACCACTCTTTCTGTAGCATTGAGGTGACTAATCTGCCGAATGATGAGATTCAGTTTCTTTCGAAGTTAACGAGTGAGGGCATGGGTTATGGAGGATGGGCATATTTGTAGGTCACAAAGTTCCTGGAGGCGGAAAATAACGAGAAGGACAAGAAATCATTGGGCGGCATGATCACCATACTTGAGGAGCAGTTGTTCATTGCCACACCTGAAGACCTTCAGTGACTTGGTCTACGGGAATCTTATCGCATCACGTTGACTCGGATGGTCAACTTCTACCTAATCAAGATCAAGACATATCCATAGGCATTTTGTTGGTTATACGGAGTTGGAGGTTTCACTTTCATGAAGCTTCCACAGCCCCAGTGTACGAAGCTAGAATTGGACACCCCAGTGACTGACTTGGCGATCGAGCAAGATACAGAGTACAGTTAATAATTCCTGTTGGAGTTTAATAACCTCCTGGTCCAGTCTGACGAGGGTGCTCTACTATGGATCCGCCGCATGATGCACCCCCTTCACCACATCCTTTTCCACAGCACCAGCAGCTGCAGCCAACCTCAGCATCCTCCAGCATATTTCTTTTACAGGCTGCACGACATGATCTACGACCACAACATGTACATATCAAGAAAATTGTTAGATATTGATGACGAGATTGATCAGCTCGCATCCAGAGTCTGGAATATGCAAGCAAGCGCTGGAGGGAACCCATGACCAGATCCCAGAGCATCGAGGTGCAGGGAGAGACGCCATAGGAATGTGGAGTGGATATTTTTATATCAGCATCGCTATGGAGATGGTGGTTCATCCTCATAGCAGTGATTGTGAGCACTTTTTTTTTCACGTACCCCCCTACTTCGTTATGCATTGTGTGTTGCCCTATTTTGTATACATTGAGGGCAATATAGTATTCCATTGTGGGGAGGGAGGGAATTTATCATTCACTGTTTCTTTTTGGGATGTGATATTTTGGATCTAGACTTGGATATTTATTCTTGCTTTTGGGATGCTATATTTTGATGAATTCAGATATTTTCATAGTTTTGACATGCGGAAGATTTTTGAAAAATTATGATTGGAAAAACACGGAAATATGAAAAAAATTGAAAATTTTGAAAAAAAAATGAAAAAGAACAAAAATAATTAAAAAAAACTGCTAAGTTGAAAACTCAAGAGAGCAATTTAGGTAACATTGGGGGGCCCGGATAAGCCGAAAACCCAAAAGGGTGGCTTAGGTAAAAATGAGACTAAATATGAGTGAGATGTGAGCCCAAAGAAACATGATATGTGGCTAGGATAAAAATCCGAAAGGACTCCTAGACAAAATAACAAAAAGAGGAAAATTGGTTATATATCTACTCATTTGCAGGCGTTGGAGTCATAAGGTTGTGGTTGAAAATTGGATGATCGGGTAGCCTAACATCATGACACTTCTTGGGAGTAGGAAATTTAGTGGGGAAAATAAAGCAAGGTATAAAATTCTTAATTCTTGATATGCTTCGTTTTTGGGTTGATATATTGGTATAAAGTGAAGTTCGTACTTGAACATTTGATATAGTTTTAACCTCTCTTGATACCATTGAATTTTGGGATTAGCAAGTTAGAAAATGCGTCTATGAAAATTTGGGAATTGATAGGTAGTATATTTGGATAGATTTACAAGTGAAAGCGACTTAATCAGACTGAAAAATCCCGGACCTATCACAAGAAAAATAATAAAAGTTACGTGCAAAACTAGATGCTACAAGACTTCACGGTTGAAGCCCAACATTATTTAAACTGAATTAAGATAGATTCCCCATTAAAAAATATGTGTAATTATGTAATTAGGTTGGAAAATTTTGGCATGTGAATTTATGTTATACCATTATAGAAGACTGCACCAAAATGAAACAATTGTAACTATTATATGCAGCAGGAAATATATTTTTTGGATGTTCATAAACCTTATATGATTTGGTAGCCACATTCGTCCGCCAAGCACCAAGAAAATATATTCAATATATGGACCAAAAATAACAAATTATGTTCAATTTGAATACTAATTCGAAGAGGGTTCAAATTAAAACAGAAGCTCATCATTTTCTTCTGGTTTACCACAGAAATCCAATTCCAACTTTCAGGTAAACTTTTCATGTTATATGCTTAATAATTATTGATTGTAATGTTTTCCGTTTTTATCTCATTTACTTCCTTTTTGCAACAAAATCCTCGTGTCTTGTCCGACAATCAGTTTGGCGACATCTCTTCCGGCAACTTTAGACAACATAAGCTCTATTTTATCGTCAACGGCCTGAGCTCGGACCGAACGAAGAATTTTCTTGATATCCTTGGTGGAAGGAGAGTTGTTCCTGCTTGTTGCTTCAACAAAGCTCGCATCTTGATCTGCCATAAACTAAAGTTGTTCCTCCCAGTAAACTTGTCTACCTTCACGTTCAGCACAACTATCTTTCTCCCCGATCAGATCTGAGATCCGACCACCCCATATCTGATAAACCTAAAATCTGATAGACCCACCACAGATCTAACCTGGAGTTCTAATACCAGTTTGTTGTGCGGAATACCCGAGAAACAACAAGAAAAGAAAATAAAGCGAAAGACAAAACACCGAGAATTTACGTGGCTCACCAATTGGCTACATCCACGGCCGACCAAGATCGGATTCCACTAGAGAGAAAAAGGCCAGAATTACAGATTTCATACTCTCTACTAATCCTATCTCTTAGAGTTACAATAAAAGGAAAAGGCACTATATATATAGCCATCCCACCTTAAATCCTAACAACTTTGGGCCCAAAAATTTTTGGCCCAAACTAGGACAGAAGACAGAATGTCAATAACAGCCCAAACAGAGGACATGCTATACCGTCAGGCCAGGGGCGTCTCCGCCCCCTCGGACCCCCACCGGGCAGCAAGACCCACTTACCAACCTGTCGAAGCGGCTAATATGTATTCAAGGCATACCAACAAAAATTATTGAAACAAGGTTTTTTATTACTGGTCTAACCGTTAGTAAGTCTAACATGAGACTTTATCTTTTTGTAACGGTTAAAGTATTTATTACTGTGTTATTAAAAAAAGATCACTATTATTTTATTAAACACGAAGTTATGAAAACTAGAGAATCTGTTGGAGATGAACAAAAAAAAGAGAATATGAGTTTTCATTCTCCATTTAAATCCGGTCCAACTGGCCCGTAGTGGTTCTGTCCCGGTCCTAAATAATCACTAACCGCTCCAGTCCTTGGTTCAATTTTTTTTGTGATTTCGGTTATGGTCTGACATTGGACCGACAAACACCCCTACTAGAGAACCTAACACTAAAAGCCTAAAAGACTTCTCTGGTTATATAACAGGAAATATGTTGTTACATTTAAGTACAGTTGGAAATACCTTCACTTGAACAAATGGCAAGAAAAATCCTACTTTAGAAAAACTAGATAGAGCTCTGGCTAATTTTGACTGGATGAAAAAAAAACTTCAATAATATCTCAATCCACACCCTGAATAAGCACACCTTTCACCACATCCCTCTCTTGCTAACTATAGGAAGTAGCTTACCATTCTCACCTAAACCCTTAAGCGTTTTAGATGTCTCACTAACCAGACCTAGATTAGAAAATGTAATAAAATTGGATTGGAATCAACCACTTAGGGAAAAAGGAATGCTTGAACTTTTTATCAAATTGAAATAACTAAAAATGGACCTTAAAATTTACCAATAGTGGACGATGACAATAGTTCGAGAGACACATAAGCCGTTTGCTCTCCATAATAACATTGTCACACTTGCACCTTCCTTTATCTCCAAAAAATTTTGGAAAACGAGAAACATGTTTATTTATGCAAATGATATACTACATATTCCATAGTTATTGAGGCCATTAAGAATGACTGGTTTTGTGCATTTTATACAAATCCATGCCACGGTAAGAACCTTTCTGATGTTGTCTGGTTTAAAAGGGGACTAACTCCATATATAAGAAAACCACCTCCAAAACCTAAATAAGGATTATAACATAGGAAAAAACTACTGCTAACTTTAAAGTCAATGTAGATGCCTCTTGGATAAATTCTAAAAAGAAATTTGGGACTGGAGTAGTAATTAGAAATTAAGTTTTTTTTAGTGAAGGCTCTCATAAAATCTTCTACGGATACCTCTGCTTTACATGCAGAAATAATGGCCATAATGGAAGGTTTTGAATTTCAAAAACTCATAATCTTTCAGATTTTACTCTTGAAACGAACTGTGTAAGGGCTGCTGAATCTATTGGAAACCCAATCAAAGCCCCATAGATCATACTTTGACCAGGTTTCTACTGTGCATCAAACATAAACCAACTCGACAAGTCAAAAGCTATGTTCGGAGTATCTTAATTGAAGTCTACAAGAGGAAATTGTGCAGATCAGATGGATATGAAGTTGGAATCAACCTGAAATCATCTCCTAGAAATATAGATCTCCACAAATCTGACCTTAAAGAAGAGACACTAAAGGGAATCAAGAAAGGATATATACTCAATGCTCTCCTCTTCATTTTCTATCGTCACGTTCTAGATTTTCACCTCTTTACATATTTAGAAAAATATTGGAAGTCTGATCGGATCGTAAACATCAACACAAGGAGTGGAGATCTTACAACCGAAAAAACTGCTAAAAATTTTCTACGTACCAATCACATTTTGAATGGGAAAAATGTTTTGCCTTTTTATTCGGATTTGTGACAAATGGTTCAAGTTAAAACTTGAACACAAATCATGTAATACATTCTACTCCCTCTGTCGCAACTGAACTTGCACTCTTACTTTTTTAACATTATTCTCTATAAAAAAATTGACTATATTTGAATGGATATATGAATAACAATATGATCGTATATGATATTATTGAATTCATCATAACAAGTAGTTTCTAAATATCAACTTTTTATTTGCATCTATTATACATAGGTAAACATATTAATGGTCAAACACATTTCTTGAACAACATAATAATGATTAGAGTGCAAGTTCAGACGGGACATAAGGAGTATATTATTAGAGCAAGTCCAACAGGTTCTCTAAAATGGAGATTTTTATTATTTTTTATAGATTTTAGATAAATATTTTGCTCCAACGGATTCTCCATATGGTTCTCTTAAATGGATATTTCGATGAAATTGAAATTTTGTTCTCTATATTGGTAGAGAGAGAAATTTGGAGAATGTCGTCATCAATGCAATCATTTATTTAACTGGTTGAATTGATAACAAATTTTCCTACATGGTGAGACCTTCTAAATTTAAACTCTTGCACTTCCCATATCCTACTGAATTTGTCACATTTTTGACAATGTTCAGTGCACATATTTGATGATTAATATTTTAAATTACATATAATTAAATATTATAGAAAATTAATAATTATAATGATACACTTTATAACAAATATAACGAAATTAAGTATAATAATATAATTCATTGATATATCAACAAGATTTGAGTCAAAGTTAAGAAATTTGACTCTAAAAAACTAAACGTGGTATTTGAAAAGGTTTGGAGGGAGTAATATTCAAATATCATTAGACTAACCATTAGACAAACAAATAGAATTACCTTTTGTTATTTCCCCCCTATTATTTTCTTCCTTTTAGTGATATTTTAGTTTTCTTATCCCAATGCTATAACCAAAATTTGATGAATGATAGTATGAATATTACATTAAGGAATTATATGTTGACTGCATACTTTATTTTTAACATTTTAATTTTTGTTGAACAAACACATAAAATTGACCCATTGAAACATTAAAAAAATCACTATCATTTTTTAATTACTCAATTTAGTGACCATTTTTATTTTTATTTTGATGAATTTTAAATTTATGATTCACATATAATAATTAACATGAATCACTTCAGTGATATTAAAATATTAGTTGTTGTTCTCTTTATTCACTCGACGAGACATTCAAAATATTTCTTTGTTTTTCTATAACGTACTAAAAACTTTGCATTAAACTAATCTGATGAGTTTATGGATTTAATAGTCGATATTTTAAATTAATTAAAATAAATATACAAACACTCAGGTGAGACGGTCTCACCTAATATTATGGTGAGACGGAGGATTTAAACACAATTTTTTGAAGTTAGGAGATAA
>JAULKM010060457.1:0-12350 GCA_032355605.1 Rubia tinctorum | reverse complement strand
CCCATGATGGGTACAAAATTTATACCCATACCCGCCCCATCCCCACCAAAACTACCTCCATACCCGCCCCATTGGGGCGGGTACGTGGCGGACCTCCACCAATACCCACCCCACTGTCATCCCTATTCATCACAGCCCAAAGGTGTTGGGGGATAGAGTACATCATTGTTTTGATAAGTGTTAGCCTTCCTTCCTGGCTAAGCCACTTATTTTTCCAACTATTCAACATTTTATCATATCTTTCAAATAGGGGCTGGAAATATGCTTCTTAGATCTTTCTAGAAAAATTTGGCAGCCTAAGCATATGAAAGGAAATGTTCCCCGAGACATCCCTGAACTGCTTTTCACCTCACAAATATGAGCATATGTGGTTGAGGCACTAAGGTAGAAGTTTCTCTTCCTACAGTTAATTTTCTAGCCACTGACCTCTTCAAAAACATTAAGAAAGCCTTAATCATGGATAGTGTTAGAGATGTAGCTTGGAAAAATAGAACCATGTCATCAGTATAGCTTATATGTGAAGTGGGAATTGTTGCATCAGGTAAAACAAAGTATATCATCTTACCATTATCAAAGCATAATTTAAGACTTCTACTGAAAGCTTCTGAAAACAGATTAAAAAGAATAGGGGAAAGACAGTCTCCCTGCTTGATGCCCGTGGAAGGTTGGAAAAAACCAGCTGGTTTTCCATTAATGATTACAGAGAATAAGGTTGAGGAAAGATTAGACATATTTCATTTGATAAAGCTAGTGCAAAAACAAAAGGTAGTGAATATAACAGATAAAAAAGACCATCTAACCCTGTCAAATGCCTTTGTTAGATCTAGTTTAAGTATGTAGTTAGGGATCCTTTTTCAGTTTAAAAATCTGCTCATCTCTCATGTGAATGACATTGTCTGCTAATTCGTTCCCCTTCATGAATGCGGACTAATTTTCTGAAATCAGTTTGGGTAGTAAGTAAGTTAACCTATTGACCAACATTTCTGTGAAGAGCTTATTCACAATATTAGTGAGACTAATTGGTCTGTAATCAGAGAAGGTGTTAGGAGTGTCAATTTTAGGGATTAAACAAATCCAAGCACTGGATATGCCTGATAGAATTCTTTTCCCTGATAGAAAATCAGTGGAAGCTTCTAGAAAGTCATGTCCTATTATGTCCCAGTTAGTTGTGAAGAAGCTGGATGTGTAACCATCCGGCCCCGGTGAGCTATTATTGTTCATATAGAAAAATAAGTCCCTAATCTCCCCTAATGTGGGATCTGCCATGGGCTTTGTATTGTCCCGTGGGTTCATAGTTTGGGGAATTTAGCTTAAGAAATAGCTTTGAAATGTGTGGAGTGAGTCAAAGGGTTCATGTTCTTCACTAAGAAGTTCCTTGTAGAAATGGATGACCTCAGTTTTCTATTTGAGTATGATTTTCAATCCAGTATCCATTTCTATCTTTGACTTTGGCTATCCTTTGTCTCACTCTTCTCTGTTTAACAGAGGCATGCAAATATTTTTTTGTTTCCATCACCTTCTTTAAGCCATTTAATTTTGCCTTTTGTTTCCACAACAGTTTTTCATCATGTAAAGCCTTTAGGATTAGTGCATTTTTTCCCGTCATAAGTATGTAGTCCTGGTCTGAACTAGAGGTTTCATAGGCTATTTCCTGGGTACTAAGTGCTTCCTCAGCTAGCTTAATGTTAGTATTTACGTCCCCAAAATGTTCCTTGTTCCACATTTTAATTTTCAGCTTTAGTTTTTCAGTTTAAGAAATAACTTCAGCATCCCTGAAGCATAAATGGAGAGTTCCCAGTTTTCTTGGATAATGTCTGTTAGATCTTTCCTTGTTAGGCAGACATTAAGAAATTTGAATGGTTTGGGGGCAGTGGGTATTTTAATTCCTATGGTTAGCAACAGTGGACTATGATCTGAAGTATGTCTATTTAAGATGTGAATTGAGCTGTTAGGGAATTCATTGAACCATTCTATGTCTGCTAGAGCTCTGCCAAGTCTCTATAGTGTTGGATTTCTTCTCCCATTAGTCCATGTGAAGTGATTGCCTACTGTGTGTAAGTGTGAAACCTGACATGAGGCTATAAATTGAGAGAAGTATTTTATGCTTTGTGAGCTAGGTGTAGAGGATCCTTTATACTCTGTTTTAGAACACATGGCATTGAAGTCCCCTATTATTAGTTTAGAGTTATGTTTAATGTCTTTGAGGTCCTGCCACAGAGTTTTTCTATCCTTTAGGTTGATTGTAGCATGGACAAAAATTATGGTCATTTCCTCATTGAAACTAGATGAGTTAACCTTGGCTAGGGGTGAACTGAGATGTTAAAACCTCCACTGAGATCTGGATTATGTTGTTCCACATTATCAAATATTGTTACTTGAGGAGCTAAAACAGTTATCCATACCCAGCTTTATACTATATGAATCAATTTGATCATAATTATGTTTCGGTTCAAGGGTTCTAATTAGATGAATTTGGTAGTTCTGATGAGTTTTTTGAGCCTGTCAATTGATGTTTCCAGTCCTCCGAGATTCCAGACTAAACCTTTAACTGTTAGGGTCTTATTAATCATTAAAAAGAGTATTTCTTGCTTTTTTTCATTAGATCTTAGATTCATATGATTTAGCTTGTTAAAAAGAGCCATCTTTGTAGTTTTTGGAGGATCCCGTGAGATTGAAATTGAATCAAGGGGACTTACCTGATCCAGCTGAAGCTCTTGAGAACTCTTTCCTGCAGTATCTCCCACTTTTGGTTCCAGAGTGTCTTCTAGAATCTTAAACCTGTTTGTTTCAACCGAGCTGTTCCTAAGAGAGAGTGATAGGTCATAGTTAGCATCACTATCTCTATCTGGGGAGTTATGTGCCATACCTGATGAGTCATCTAAAGAGAGTCCTTTCATTGGCATTGTCCTGACTGAGAGAAGTTTGTCATCTGTGATCGAATGTGCATTTATTTCTTCAGGATTTTTCTCTGATAATGGAGTTCAGTATCCAAGATAATAATAGGAGATGAAATATGTGGGGCATGGTTCTGATTCTTTGATGGGGAGGGACAGGGATTGGTGTTTTTACTGTCTTGAGGAAGCAAGATAGGCTCTGTATCAGTGTTTTCATCTTGTTTAGTTGTAACCTGATCTCCAACCTATTGAGCTGTGACTTGGTTTTCAGTATGTTGAGTTGTAGCATCAGAATGTCTTTTGTGACACGATAAAACCAGATGAGTTTGGTAGCTGACTATTAATAGGAATCCAGATGTCCTTATTCTGGTTTTGGTTAGGCTTGTTTGTGGGCTTTGTTTCGGGGATGGATTTCAGATTGAGCTCTAGGTTAAGGATTCCGCAGGTTAGGCGCTAATGTTCTAGTTTCTTGCAGTGTGTGCAGTACATAGGAAGGTTATCATACTCTATATCATATTTATGGTTGACCGTAGTTGATCCAAGTATGATAAAACTAGGCAGTGAGCTTAAAAGATCAACTTCTACACAAGGTTTCATAACAGATGGCCTAGTTAGTTTCTTGGTGTCTGGATCCATTTTCTTATGAGTTCCAATCTGATTTCCTATAGCCACAATAGAGGGGGGGGGTATTATAGTAGTAAAGATGAACATTTTTAAGGGTTACCCAAACTGGAACCAGTGAAGATTCCAACTCTGGCTTGAACTCTGGTGTCCATCGGAGGATGCACATTGTAATCTCGATGAATGACCATATAGTCTTGATCCAGCATCTTTGGAAGTCCTCCTTGGATTGAAACCGAATGAGTATATTGCAGTGGTCAATCGCCCCAAAGTTGGTATTTGCCATTGAATCCGTTTGTCTTGAATCCTGCTTCAATTCTATCCATCGTCGTTTTTCCTCTTGGGAAGTTACCAATTACATTTTCATAGTGGTTGGGGATTGTATTTGTTCCGGGGAGTAGAACACTGCCAGTTCTCCTTTGAAATTCGTGGCGGTTTTGATGTTAAGGTGTGATGGGAGGGTATCAACTATGGGTGAGGGGGTTTCTTGTGCTTAAGTTCATGGGCAAAGCTTTTAGGGGCCGCTATAGCGGCGTGCCTGTTTTCAGCTAGTCGGTTGTAGGTGGAGATGGTGTTTTCTGGTGGAGTAGTTGAAGCTTTTACTGTTAACTAGCCATTTTAGAGAGTAAAGGTAGAGAGAAGGTGGAGCAATGAGAGAGAGTGATTGAAGATATCGGTACCAGCAACTTATAGTTTACTTTAATCATGAAATTATACTGATCTAGAATATGTTTTTCAAATTTTCTAAAGTTCGGTATAGCATTTTTTGAATAAAAATTTTCTTTTCACTAATTTTATCTGTGCTAAATTAAAAATATATTGTGTAATATATAATTTTATACCGTGTAAATAAAAAAGGAAATATCATAAGAAGTGAAAGGTAGAAGTTGTTTAAGCCATCGTGTGTTTTTGTTGCAAATAGAATCGTTAAAATGAAGATAAATATATTACCTCGCCTTATTGAGAAGAGGAAGTTTAAAGAAATGTGGCTTATCCATAAATTTATGAATAAATCACTTTACCTTTTACATTAAAAATTGTATCTTTTTTAAAAAAATTAATATTATATTTTATAAGTTAAAACAAGTAATAATGCGTATTTTATTGTGAAAATATTAAAAGTATAATTTTAAATTTTTTCATAATGTACAATTTTAGTGTGTAATTTAATTAATACAATGTATAAAAAACACCAAACTATCTATAATTTAAGAATAGACCACACGATATTTCAAAAAAAGAAAGAAAGAAAAGAATAGACCACAAGACCTCCATTATTAAATTCACGGAATCTCTTCCATGGTTCATTCCATTGAACAAAGTTTATTTATTTTGATTCAAATAAAGATTTTGTGAAGAACCTTAAAATTTTGAAGCAGAATCTAAATCTCATAAACTTTCTTTTGTTTTTAAGTGCTCTTAATCGTGACAATTTTTTATGACATGTATCATAATTTGTCAGCAACTGAGCAGGAATCACACCACCAAGATGCCAAAGATGAATTAAATACACCATTTCTTTTATAATTCTTATGGGAATTTTTAGTTGTCATTCACTGGGTATACTTACAAGAGCAAGTCCGACAGTTTCTCCAAAACATTCTTTAAAATGGAAAATGAAAATTCATATTATTTTTATTTTTTTGTTCAACTCCAACAGATTCTTTATTTTGCACAACTTTAAATTTAATAAAACAATAATGAACTTTTTTAATACTCCCTCTATCCCAGACTAAACTGCACTTTTACTATTTGACAAGTCAACACTATCAAACTTTGACCACATAATTAATATTATCATATATGATATTGTTGGATTCGTCGTAATAAGTAGTTTCTCCAAATTTATATATATTATATTTATAACCACATCTCAAAATAAACTTAAATATATGAGTTAAGTGCTAAAATGCTCCATGTTTTGGTTGAAAGTGTCAATTTAACTTTGTAAAATCTGAAAGTTCACTTATAACTCTATTATTTGCTCGAAAGCTCCTATTTAACCATTGAAACCTTAATTTGGCTGGAATACTGTGAATTGACTAATATACCCCTGTTTTTTAAAAAATAATTCAGAAAAAGTGAAAGGACAGTTAACCCCTTTCTTCTTCTTCTTCTCATATCCATTTTTTTCTTCTTATACCCTTTTTCTCCTTCTTCCTGGGCCAATTCTAGAAGTGGCAGTACGATAGCTAGGAAAAAATCTGGGGCTAGAAAGTCCAACAAGGGAGGCGCCAAGTGATGTGCTGCAACTCCACTGGTATGAATCTTATATGATGAGCAAAGGATTCCGATGTTCTAGAAGGAAGATGAGAATGATGTGCGCAATGCCGACCGTGATCTTGCTCCAGTCTTAGTTTGTAGCTCTTTAGTTGTGTTGGTTGTGTAACCGTCTTTCGTTATGGTTTGTAGACTGTAGATGAATCTTTGGGCTTTTTAATAAACCAACTCTCTATGGGTTGAATATATATTTGTTGATGGATTTTAGCAGCGGTGGCTAGGTAAAGACGGTTGGCCGTATGTTTAGTGAGATGGGCTAGGTTTCAGCGGCAGTGGCTAGGATTTTAGTGGCAGAGTACGAGGAGGAGGATTTTAGCGGCGGTGGCTAAGTAAAGAAGGGGTGACCGTGGGTTTGGTTGGGTGGGCTTGGTTTAGACAGTGGGCCGGTGGCTAGGGTTTCAACGGTGGTGTGTGGGAATTTCAGCGGCGGTGCGGTGGATGTGAGGGGGAGTAATGGTGGTGGGAGAGGTGGATGTGAAGGGGAGTAATGGCGGCAGAAGCGGAGGTGAGTTGGAGGCGATTTCGGCCGTCGCCGGTGGCCCCGGAGAGGCGGAGATGCGGCCAAGGTGAGGCGGTTCTGGGCGGGCAGAGTTGGCTGGGTGGTGAAATTATATACTAGCTGGGAATCAATGGTGCTTAAACTAGCTTCCTGCCGCTAGCGGAGGCAGCGGAGATGCAGAAACGGCGGAGCAACGGACATCAGCGGCGGAGGTGGTGCTTGTTGGGGTTTGAAGATGATGAAGAAGAACCCTAGGGGTAGTTATGTTATTAAATTTTTAGGTTACATATTAGGGGTATTTTAGTCTTTTTTATTTGGTCAGTGCTGGAAAATACCCAGTCAACGTTGGAATGGTGCCAAAAGGTTATATCGGTTCATTTGATGCAAAAGTTAGGGTTATAATCGCACTTTCAGATTATACAGGGTCATATTGACACTTTTGGAAAATAATAGGGTTATATTTGAATTTTACCTTAAATATATTGCATATTAATCATTTGTCTCACTATAAGATGTCTTATAGAAGACTTTGGCTCTAGCTAGAGTTTATATGCATTTTAATTCAGCCAAGTTTAAATCATTTCAGTTCATTCAATTCGGTCCAGCTCAGTTCACATAAATTCATATCATTTCAATTCACTTTAATTCTAATCATATCAGTTCAGATTGCCTCCAGAGAATAGAGCACGCGTCCTTATGAAAAAGGGAGCGTTAGTATCTACTATTCTACAAATTCTTCTACAAAAACCTGTGAAGCTCAGAGTAGCTGCAAACGATAGTGAAAATGGAGAACGTGGCGAGAAGTTTCCACATGGCCGGCGGAGATGGCGACAACAGCTACACCAAGAACTCTTCTCTCCAGGTACAATCATCTCCCTTTTCCGTCTTCTTCATTGTGTGTGTGTGTTTTTAAATCATTGAAAAATGGCAGAAGAAGAGCGCGGACGATGCGAAATCCCTAACCTGGGAAGCTCTCCGGCGAGTCTACCAAACCACGGCGCCGGAGAGCATGGGGATCGCCGATCTGGGCTGCTCATCAGGGCCCAACACGTTCTCATTCGTGAAAGATACGGTTGAGGAAATCGAGAGAATGAGTAAGAACGTGGAGAAGCCATCCCCTGAATTCAGAGTCTACCTCAACGATCTTCCCTCCAATGACTTCAACTCCGTGTTCCAGGCCCTGCCGGATTTCTACGCCCAACTCGAGAGGAAAAGGGCTCCGGCGATGCCTCTGTCTCTGTACATTGGAGCTTATCCCGGGAGTTTCTACGGCCGGCTTTTTCCCGACCAATCGCTGCACTTCATCTACTCCTCCGCCAGTCTACACTGGTTATCTAGAGTAAGAATTCCAACTCCCTTGGACTTTGCTCTCTATAACTTATTTTTGCTCAGTTGAAATAAATTATTATATAAATAAGTACCTTAAAAAATATTAATAAGACAAAATTTTGGAAAAAATCGTCTTTCTATATGCTTATGAAAAGACGGGTTGAAATAAGATTATAAAAAGGTAAAATGTTTTAGTTGCAATATTAATAATTTATTATGCAATGTGCAGTAGTTATAAGTTTATAACTCGATTGGTGTAACCCAAAAATTTTATCTTTATTTTTTCCTTCTAATTTGCAGTTTAAACTTTAGTTTTTCCATAACTTACGAAAAGACCGTCTTTTAACAGACGGACTCTATAAACAAACTAACTAAATTCCATCAAATCAAATTTCTACAAAATTAAACTGAATTGCAGATAAATTTTGAAAAATAGTGCCTTACACCGTAAGAGTTTTTGATTTAAACTTACTTTCCAAACATGAAGTATTCAATTTTTCAACTGTTGTGTGTTTTTCAAATTTAACTGAGTTTTTTTAAAAATATATAATGAAAATGGGTAAGTTAAGAAAAACTGTACTCCAACGGGAATCTTATTTCCAAACTAACTTTTATCACTGAAAATAAATTATGCCTGTATTTTCATAACTTTTTCTCAGTTCATGTACACTCTTTATTAATACAGTTGTGTGTTGATGAATGTCGATAAAGTGTTCTAAATAAATTGTTTCACATTAATACAATTATTGACATATCAGGTGGAATTGTATTTAATAATAATAAGGACATGGAAATTTTCACAAGCTAGTTTGCGTAGAAAACTTCTCTTTCAGGTAATAAAAAAGTCAATACTTTATTTAAACAAAACTTTAATAATGACAGGATGAAGAACAAGTATTAATGAAAACGACAATTAATTTAGCATTACAATTACGTTTTGTCCTTAAATGACCGAACTTCGATACTCCCACGGTCCAATCTCAAGGTGCACACTTATTATTTGGTATCATTCTTTAAACCTTGACTGTATATTTAATTAAATATAAAAACAATAATATTATCGTATGTGATATTATTAGATTTGTTATAATAAGCAACTTTTTGTTTGCCGTTATTATACGCAATTAAATATATTAACGGTTAGACATGTTTCTTGAAAAGTGTGAAAAAATTATGTGTAATTTGAATTGGGACGGAAGGAGTATAATATATTTGATCTAATTTTCAGGTTCCTCCCGGAATATATGACCGGAATGGAGAATCAATCAACAAAGGAAGTGTTTATATTACAGAAGAAAGCCCGCCTGAGGTTGCTCCGGCGTATGCAGAGCAATTCCGGGAGGACTTTTCGATGTTCTTGAATTTAAGGTCAAAGGAGCTTGTCGTCGGAGGTGGCATGGTGCTGATTTTGCTGGGACGGAACGGCCCAGGTCACCTGGATCGAGGGACCTCATTCTTGTGGGAAATGCTGTCCCGCTCATTTGCAGCTCTGGTTCTTCAGGTTCTTGATTAATTTCCCACCCCCATTTTCATCATTTTATTAATCAGAATCATCCTAACATAAGTATTATCAAGCATCAATAGTATGGTGTCAAATGTACATCTTAATTAAGATTTGATTGTTTCATGTGAATTTTCAATACTTATTTAAAATAGTTAAACACTAATTAGTGGGCCAAATGTCTTGAATGATATCAATATTTAAGTGAAATTCACAGTTTAGTTCCCTATTACTCCCTCTGTCCCACGAAAAATGACATGTTTTCTTTTTTCGTGCGTCCCACTAAAAATTAAATGGTAAAAAATATGTTGTTAAATTGTCACAACAACTTCTTTAACTTTAACAACTTTTATTCTGGACCCATCGTTTTTAAAAAAATATCTCTACTTTTCCACAATTATTCATTATCACATCATCTCCCCTACAAAATTGATCCAAAACAAGCGTGTCATTTTATCCGGGACAGAGGGGTATTAAATTTGTTCTGAAGAGGTACCACTTTTTCATTTTTGTCCCGAGTATGTTTTTTCAATTAAAAGTGGGTACCATTTTGAAAAACTTTTTTATTCAAAAATTGTACCAAAATTTAACTAAATGATGCTTCATTGGGACATTAATGAAAAAGTTGGTACCTTTTGAAGAACAATTTTAAAAAATGGTACGGAACAGTGAGCTTCAATCAAAATCGGGTAGAATTATGGATACTTTCTTCTAATCAATGGATGCATAAATCGTTGTGTGAAAATGTTACACAAGTGGCCCAATAAAAAACTAGTTAATGATGACGCGTTTTCAAATGATTGGCGTCTGATAAACATTCATGTCAGGATGATCTTAACAAATATTTTTCTCCTTGGCATCATAGAATATATGTTAAGATCATGCGCTTCTAATGTGACATCAATTTTTTCAAACTAAATGATTAGTATAAGGTCTTGGATCACTTCATTATGGTTTCAGGGTCGAAGTTAAGTTATTGGGTTAATGTTGAGATCCTCATTGAATTGAGTCTGATATTGGATCGTGGAGTATTTCTATAATTGCATATGAATGAACGTGTTGAAATTTTCACATAAGTTTTTTTAGACTAAATGATTAGTAAATATGGTTTTGACTCACTCTACTTAGTACTAATTAATTTTAAGATGGAATTTCAAAACAGCTTAAAGTTAATTGCCATAACAAATATGGCTTTCATTTAAAAAAATCACATGTATGTTTATTTATAATAACATGATTGTACTAATTGTAAGGAAACTTAATTAATTGGTAGTTTTTTTCAAAATTCGATGCATTTAGAAGCTGTAATTTCTCCCCTGGTGACAAGAATTTTTTTTTATGTGGGGAAAAAATGTATGTGGGGTGAGAGGTTAATCATGTTATGACAAGTATTAAATGAAATGATGTGGAGCTAAATAAGGGGAAGAAATTAATTTGAAATTCTTTTCCACCTAACTTTATTTAACACTTGTCGTAACATGATTAGACTCTCACCCCACATTTAAATTTTTTTTTTTTGCCTAGCGACTTCATATGAATTCACATAAATTCGTGGATGCTATTTCAGGGAAAAGTTGAGGAAGAAAATTTTAATTCGTATGAGGTTCACTTCTATGCACCCTCAAAAGAGGAAATTGAAGAATTGGTAAGAAAAGAGGAATCTCTGAAATTAGAAAGGTTGGAGTTGCTTGAAATGGAAATGCCTAAGGATTTGAATGCTGGAGGCATAAGCTATGGAACAAAGGTTGCTATGGCAACTAGGGCTATCCAAGGATCAATGATTTCTCACCATTTTGGACAGGATATCATGAATAATCTGTTTGAGGTTTATGGAGGATTGATTGACGAGGAAGTAGAGAAACAAGACTTTAGGCCAACTATCTCAGTTGTTGTTGTCCGAAAATTGTGACTCCGATTGATATATATGATGAGGCGAGAACAACTATCTTAAATGAGAATACCAACTTATTCGAAAATAAATTTGAGTCATTGATATATTTAATCCTCAAGAATAAGCTTAAGTATGTCATCTTTCCAGCTTATGTCGTTGCTTGGTTGCCGATTTTTATATTTGTGATCGCCCAGTTCCAACTCTAATTTGACCTTATACAAGCTACTTTCAGACAGTTCCACAACATAGTTACAAAGTCATTTCTCCATAGCTTTTTCTCCATCTTGTTTATGTACCTTTTCATTTTTAAGGAAAAGCTCAATTACTCATATATATTACGTTATTCTTATTTATAGTGTTATTTATAGTGTGACTATATAATGGTTGTGGCATTTGTTACTTTTTCTAGTACAAACTATCATTGTATTTCTCGAAACAAATGTAACCCTATAGTTCATTCCACCTCTAGTTAGAAATTATAGGGGCCGAAAACCTAGCTAGAAACTTTTAAAAAAATGAGAATCATGCGAGCCTTGTACATACAAATGTAAGACATATGCTAATCAGCCCCTCCAAAAAGCTTCGTGATATCTTCCTCTCGCTGGGCAGTCGGATTCGCATCATCGAACATGTTCCATTTCCCGTTTTCTTGCTTCAACCCACGCCACATAATGCTCGGAGTCAGTTGATCCCAATTCTATATATACTTGCACTGAGAATCAATTTCAGGACCTACATGTTATATTTGAAACACTTACAAGTAATTGTTGAATCACCTATTAATTGTACTCTAAACATCAAGTTATTTTCGTAGCACATTCAAATTATTTTAAAAAATCACTGACATATTACATTACTAATAAGCGACAATTTAAGAACCTATGAGTTATACTCTAAATACCAAGTTGTTTTCGTAGCACAAGTGAATTATAAAAAGAAACACATACTAGTTACATCTGAAGTACTTACAAGCAACAATTGAAACACCTATGAGGTATATTATAAGTACTAAGTTATTTTCTTAACACACGTAAGTTATAAAAGAAGCACATACTAGCTATATTTGAAGCAAACATGCAAGGTTAAAACACTTATGATTTGTACTCTAAACACCAAGTTGTTTTAATAACACACAATGATAAGGAAATAAGAAATCCTTTCCCTTGTAGGGAAAGGTTATAGATGGTAGTTACCTAATAGAATTAGTTTCCTTATAGAATTAGTTATATATGGTAATTTCCATATAGACTTAGAATCATATTCCCGTTAGACTTTGGTCTTTGTAACCATATATATTGTAACCCTCATCATTGATGAGATGTGTCATTGATGTGA
>JAULKM010060446.1:2054-12350 GCA_032355605.1 Rubia tinctorum | reverse complement strand
CCATCATGCACAGTTCTACGATCAAATTGTCATGGTCTTCCTAACAAAATATGACTAGCTTCCATAGGTATAACATCACACAAGATAGTATCAACATATTTCCCAATTTTAAAGTTAATCATGCATTGTTTGTTCACTCGAATCTCACCACTACTATTTAACCATACAAGTTTATAAGGTGATGGATGAGCAACAACAGGTAAGGATAATGATTTAACTAAAAGATTAGAAGCAGTATTAGCACAAGAACCACCATTAATGATCAACAAACAGTTTTTATCTTTCACAAGGCAACGGGTATGAAAAATGTTCATTCGTTGTACCTGAGTCTCAGCCATCTGCGAGTTCAGTACTCTCAAAGTTAAATAGTTACCTTGTGTTTTGAGGAACTTGCTCACCGTGATCATTAATGATGAGTTCTTCATCTATCTGTTTATATCAAACTCTTCAAGAGGAGGCATATCTGTAAACTCGTTCTCTTCTTCCTCTTCAATGGTGGTTAACACCCTTGCATGAGGAAAGTTACCGCGAACATGTCATTTTTTCTTTACAATGAAAAAATGTAGGATGAAGAAGATACCGGAGACTTACATGAACTCCTTGATGATTGTTGGGTTGAAACTTGAGGAGTCGTCCTTCTATCATTGGTAAACTTTGGATTGGAGTACACCTGACCAGTGCCTCGGCCTCCCATGGTCGTGCCTCTCCCTTGGCCTAAACTGGAATTTCTAGAGTCAAACCCCGATCGTTGACTTGGAAATCCGACTTGAGGTCTCTTAGGCCGAAGTGTGAAATCTACTAATATCGCTTTCATCAATAAATCGTCCTTGGATATGTGGTGTTGAAGTCTAACGGGTGTCTGAAGATTCTCTCTTAGACCTTCAATGAAACGATTCTTGATGAACGCATTGTCTTCTTTCATACCGATTCTCCTCATGGTCAATTCCAAATCTTGCTAATATTCATCAACATATCGAGACCCTTGTCTCATATTAGCCAAATAAGAATGTTGTTCCATCAGATAAGTTGGTGGAACATGATAGGTGCGAAGTTCGGTCTTTAATCTCTCCCAAGTGGAGATTTGTCTCTTTCCGGCATATTGTCTCTTTTCTTTAATATTCTTTCACCACTCAGTAGCATAATGAGTGAAGGAATAATGTGCCACCTTAACCTTCTATTTCTCCCGGTAATTGTTTAGGTCAAACAGATTCTCAATCTGTCTCTCCCAATCAAGATATTTTATCAATTTGTGCTGCCCATCAAACCGAGGGATTTCATACTTCAAACCCTTTATTTCTAGAGCAGAATCCGACCTGAATCTGAACTACCGTATGATCTTCATCGGGAAGAAGGCTTCTTACTGCGGTGGTGTTTTCTGGATGACCCTCATCGTGACCTTCTTTCCGAATCTTGCACTTCTTCATCAGAACTGCCATAACCTTGAAATTTTCACACAACTTCTGGATCATCACCTCTCTTGACCATTGATTTTGGTGTAGGAGGTGCCATCGAATCTACTTTTTTCCCTAATCGCTGCATCTCGCTCATCAATGCATTCATAGTTGCAGCGAAGTGACCTGGGTCAAGAGGTTCGTTCGGCCTAAACCCATGTCGCTCCCAACTATCATTTTCCTCGTCTCTGTGTTGTTCAACATGCCTACTAGTAGACGGATTTTTAATAGGAAAGTTATTGGGATCTTTAACATAAGATGGGACGAAAGGATTATCGTCCGCCATCTTCGCTAACAGCTAAAAAAATAACAAACGGTTAGAAATAAAAATTACCCCCTGCCCTTTGCTTGGTAAGGTCACTCACCAGGTGTATATCTCTCGCAACTCACAAGGTGAAGGCTTACAAGGGGACAATTCAATCAAAACAGCCGCAAATCAAAGCAATTATAGGATTAAGTACTGCAAAAAGTATTTCAAAATTTAAGAATATATAAACTCATAAACAGGCTCTACAAACTAGATTTCCAAATTTTACAAAGAAGAATATAACTCAATTTGAATGGCTTGAATCGGAGCTGTATTGAAGAAGTTATGATCAAATCAAGAACGCTTTATATAGGCTTCAACAAAATTCCGATAATGAAAAACGATTTCCTAACATCAAATAGGATTAAGAAGTTTAACCCCAAATTCTTCAAGAAATCTAAATTACCAGGAACCTTGCTGATCAAGGTATGTTTTTTATTCAACCCAAGCCCTCTATATATAGAAATTCAACTTCTCCGCTCTCAACTATGAATTAGCTCTCATTTTCCTTTCTTGAATCGGATTTTTTTCTCTTGCTTTTTCTCCGTTCTCTTGCATCTATAAATTCAGCTCTTTTACACAAATAATTCACACAAACCCAGATTCTGATTTTCCAAAAAAATCAGCCGTGCACTTTTCAATTTTCGAAAATTGCAAAACTGCCCCCAAACTTTCTGAAAATTACAAAAAGACCCCAAATCTGATCTTCCAAACCCCAAAATTAAAATTTAATATTGAATATATAAAAAATGCTTGATACGATAAATTTAACAAGATATAGTATGGTAATACATGTGTTAGTGAAATTTTAATCTTAATTTAGAATAGTTAAAGTGGAAAATTTAAAAGGATATTGAAAAGTGCCTTTATTTTATTATTTTATTTTCACTTCTCTAAGTATAACACTTTTTCATTTAAAAATTTAAAGTAACCATTGTTTTTTTGTGTGTGTAAAATCTTAAGGTTTGGAGTATAATAAATTAGAATTGGTGCACAATATTGTCCGATTAGAGGATGATTCAAACAATGTACTCATGTTATTTCAAGGTCTCGTCCTGAACCCTTATAAGTTATGGAAATATCAAACTTTAAATTGCAAATTAGAAAAAATCAAGATAAAATCTTTGAATTGCATTAATCGGGTCATAAATTTATAACTACTATATGTTGCATAGTAAAATTTTAATATTGTAACTGAAACCTTCTGCATTCCTATAGTTCTAATTCAACCCCGTCTTTCCATATCCCAAAACTTTGTCTATCCACATTACATTGTATATTTTTAGTATGTTAAAAAAATTAAACAAACATATAAAGTGAGTCTTCCCCCACATTGCACCTGAGCACATTCTGAACCTCAATAATATGATAGATGTTTCTTTGCATATTTTGAATCAACGAAAGAAAATTTATATAGGGACCCAAAATAATTTCTTGCACAAGACCTTGAAATACATTGGATCGACCCCGCCAACTGGCTTGATCCAGATGAAGTGGAGCCTCAAAGAACCTTTAAACACAATTCACATATACCAAAGCTCATGTTCATGTGTTTTTCCTCTAATCTTAATGGATCATTAGAAGGCTAATCTTTCTTGTCACACGGAATGACTCCTAATATCGGTTAAGTTGTCTCCTCAAAGTTCAACCAATTGAGGAATTTTAAGAGTCTAATGGTGAGGGATTCAGAGCTGTTAATGATGAGTTATTCATGAGTCTGGTTAAATGTCCTATTCAAGAGCCGATTAATGAAAAGGAACTGAAGAGCTGCTCTTGAACTCTATAAATAGGGGGAGTTAGCTTTTGTAATAGTTGTTCATAGTTAGACATCTGTTTAGGTTTAGAATTCACCATTTCTGAGTCTGTAATATGTAAACCATTCGGATAATAAAATTTGTGTTTGTTCGTGGATATAACCAAATTGGTAAAACACATTAAAATTTGTGTTCCATTTTTTTGTTTTCTTTTGTTATCTTAATTCTGCGGGGATTAATTTCTCAACTGCACACATATAGCTAGTTTTTAGGGATTCTTTTGTTGAATGCCACACAAACGTATTAGAGCATCTCCAATGATTTACTTTATCTTTCAGCTGCTACAATGGTTTTTTACAATTGCCACAATGTATTTACTCCAATAATTTACTCTATATTTTCCTCTAAAAATAATATTCCTTTAAATTATTTATGATTATTAACTTTATAAATTTTATAATCTTTTATCATATTGCAAACTTATCCCAATTATATATCAAAATATTGTGATGATTCATAACCAAAATGTAATCCTTCCATATATAGTTTATTACAAATAATGTCTAAAATTAAAGAATAAATAATTTTTTAATATAATCATTTACAAATAATTCAATTAAAAGAAAAATCAAATTATTTCAATATATAATGGATTGCCAATAATATGGATTTCAAATTATTTTTAAGGGCCAAGGCCCAAGGGGGATTGATATGATTCTTCCTCTTTATTTGGACCTGCCTTTCGTGTACTTTATTCCTAGATTATTTCTTTAGCCAGTTTCTTAACTTTCGACGTCACTGCAATAGGAATTGATATTTTGGACCTTTTATTTTATTTTATTTTTGAAAAAAAGGACCTTTTTATTTGATACCGTGACAAATTCAATCTTTCCAGTTTTGTATGTGATAATCATACTCCAACAAATATATTCTTTAATAAAGTATTATTTTAGATCGACTAACCATTAAATGGAGATGTTTTATAATTGATATAACTAATGAGGTGATTTGTTGTTTGTTTTTATTTACTACACAACATGATTTTTATAACTTCTATTTTTTAAAATGTATCGTAATGTATAAATAATTTTTTATTTAACTTTGAAAGGTATTGAAATGGGATTTTTTATGATATCTAACCATCAATTGATTTAATTAGAGACGTTCTCTTGTTCTGCACATTATATCTATCCCCTCAAAAACCAATTACAATCGATCAATATCTTTCAAACAAATTTTATTATCATTGGAGGATCTTACAAACTAAGCTATGCTCTCCAAAGAGTATGAGAGGTTTGGGTTTCAAGAAACTAAAAGTTTTCAATACCGCTTTGCTGGGCAAATAGGCATGACGTATTATTGTGAATCTTAACTTCATTGTTTCCCGGATTCTAAAAGCCAAATACTTCCCACATTTTTAGATGCGAAACTAGGATGAGACCCTTCATATGCATGGAGATCTATTTTAGAGGGGCGGGAATTATTATCAAAAGGGATTCGAAGGCAAATCAGATCGGGAGCTGATACAAGTATTAAAAATTATGTATGGCTCTCAAGATTGAAGTATCAAAAACCTATGTCTCTGCCAACAGACTATCCCCCAATTCTCACTGTATCTCATCTAATGTCTAATAACAGATGAAATGAAGAGTTTATAAGAAATACCTTCAATCAAGAAGAGTCAAATCTCATTCTATCATTACCTATAAGTACAAACTCACATACCCTTGACAGGTGGATATGGTAACCCTCGGCGGATGGTAAGTACACAGTCAAGTTAGGTTACAATATGGGTATTAACTTGTCAAATTTCTCCTTGCAGGAAATATGGGAACAGGTAGCTCTGCCCCTTCCCACATTGGAAAAATATATGGACCCTAACGACACAATCGAAAATCAAACATTTCTTGTGGAGGTTGTGCAAAAACAATCTTCCATCAGCATTCAACCTACTCCAGAGACATATGTCAGCTAAATCATGTTGTTTGAGCTGTGAAATAGAGGATGTTTCTCTTGAACACTTATTTTTCCATTGCCCATTGGCACATCAAGCCTGGTTTGCATCAGAGTTACGTACAAAGATCTTTGCATTTGAACAACAAAGAGCGAACTTATGGGTTCAAGATCTAATATTGGAACTAGAACCCTATGACATGGCAATAACAGGTGTCATTTTATCACAATTGTGGTATCATAGAAACAAACTTCAACACGACAAAGTCCATGATTTTCAACCACATCAATGTGCTCTCTACGCGGTAAGAGTATTACCTGATTTGGAATGAATGAATTGTAAAGAGATACCATACAATTGAACCCGAAGCTAAAACACTTATTTGCTATCATATGAAAACACACTCTACTTTTATGCAGTCATATCATTGTCTCGGACATGTCTAGGAAGGTGCATACAATTTAGTGAAGGCTTATGGGTGTATGGAAGATCGCAATATATACCACATGTTTATACACCAAAATAGGCAGAAGCTCTTGCCCTCAGAACTGGCTTACTCTCATCAATGGAAAAGTTCATTCAAATAGAGCGGATCCAGGGAGATGCACAACTAGTAATCAATGAGGTAAAGAACCGGAATGAAGATCTATCATACTTTGGACTTATTATTGATGATATAGTTTTCCTTATTGCTAAATGTAATTGCCCATAACTGATCTGTATTAGACGACATGCAAAAATTATAGCTCACAGTTTAGCTCAATATGCTAAAAACTCTATGGATACTTTTTCACAGTGGGATCATATCCCAACTTTTGTAACACATCGTTGGAATGAATGAAATTTCAACCTTTTATCACAATTTTTTTTATCATTGGTTTTTACCAAAAAAAAATAAGAAGATGACTACTCTCTCTGTTCCAGCCCTTTCTGCAGAGAGAGAAAAGGCTGGATTTTTTCAATGATGTAAAAAGTCTAAACTACCCCACCTTCAACCTCTATCCCTACTCTGCCGTAAACAAAAATCGCCGCCACATTTTCTTCAACACCACTAGCAATACACTACCTCTATATCTTCAGCTCGTCTGGCGAGAGCACGAGCCACCGAAACCTCTTCCAGATCTGGTCTCTTTTGGCGGGGTGGTAAACGAATGAGCGGGGAGTTCGTCGGTGATGCGGAGGAGCGGAGGAGCGGAGGAGCAGAGGACCAGGTGACGCGGTGAATAAGAATGAAGCGATCGCCGGTGACGCTGTGAAGAGATTGGACTTGCGATTGGCGAAGGAAAATGGAGCTATGGAGAGAGAAGAGAGGGTAGGTTATTGGAAGGGTTTTTGAGAGAGAAAGGAGAGTAGGTGCTGGTGAGGTTAGTGGGGGGAGTGAAAGTAACTTGCAGTTAGTTCAGAGGTAATTTTACTTTTTAACTCATAGAAAACTTCTGAATATAAAAATGTGCAGAAAGAGTTGGGACATCTATTTAAGAAAAGGAAGTGCGCAGAAATGACCAGAGGAGTAGTTTAACTGTCAAATAGACTAGATGTAAAGTTCATAAATTAAACGTTTCAAAACAAAAGGTTTATGAATTAAAGATCCACAAATTTCGGTTAATTTTTGGGCCTAAAAAACCAAGTTTGGATTAGTTCTCTATTTAGGCTCCATCTTAAACCTTTACTTTTAACCATTTAAACTCGAAATTTGGAATTTAATGCAATTAAAATAAACTTTGGACTTAATTCACAAAATCTTATTTTACACCAACTAATCGTTAAATTGATGTAATTAACTAATAAGGTGATTTGTTGTTTGTTTTCTCTTTTTGAGATGAGCTTCTTATAATTTTGAAAAACACTTAAAATATAAGCAATTTATAAATAATTATAATTTGACCCTTAATTTTATTGAAATGAGATTTTTTATGATTGGTTTAACCGTTAGTCGGTCTAACAAGAAAATTTCTCAATTATAATATTTAAAAGTTTAAAAACGAAAAATGAAAAAGCATAAATGAATAGTTTTTTCCTGTTCTCGAATGAAAAGTTATGTACATGTTAATTTTTATTTAGGGTCATTTTTTCAAATTTGATTTGGAAAAGCAATCGTGCCACTAATTTTGGGACAGGGGTATAAGGATGAAAAAAATACTACAATTTATCTGTCCCAACATAAGTTGGATACTTTACCTTTCTAACACTATACAACATAATAATATCTTTCCTTATATATCAATAGAATTTTATACTCTCTCTGTCCCAGCCAATCAAGCTGAAAGAAAAAGATGATATTTTGATTTGGATTATGTGAAATATCTGTTTTGCCTTTCCCTCTGTCTTTCCCTTTTCGCCTCTCCACTTTTCTTCTTCGTTCCTTCCACCTCTCCGCCGTTGTTCCCTCACCACCTCTCTCCACCTCTCCGCTTTTCGTGCGCTCAATCGAAATCCATCTCGACATCGTGCCAGTGGAGATTACAATGGGGACGCTAGGGAAAGAAACAGGGTTTTTCAATGTTGCTCTAGATTTGCGACATTCGGAGTAGCCGGAGATGGAGATGCGGAGGTCAACGGTGTTGGGGTAGGCTGCGCCGGCAGTGGCGGAGGAGGGGTAGACTGCGGTGGTGGAGAAATTGGTGGAGGCGCTGCGGTCGCCAGTGGAAGAGATGAAGGGACTGGTGGCGACAACAAAGTTGTGATTGGGGCGGGGTTGGAGAAGATTTAGTGCTTGGCGAGGGAGGAGCTTGGGGTGGTCGGAGAAGGAGGAGACGGTGGAGTTGTGGTTAGAGCGACGGGGGTTGGAGGAGATTGAGTAGTTGGCGAGGGAGGATCTTGGGGTGGTCGGAGAGGGAGGAGACGTTGGAGTTATGGTTGGAGCGGCGGGAGTGGGAGGAGATTGGGTGATTGGCGGCGGTGGAGTTGGTGAGAGAGGAGCTTGGGTGGTTGGAGAGGGAGGAAATGATGGAGTTGTTGGTGGGGCGGCGGGAGTGGGAGGAAATTGGGTGGAGAGGTGGAGTTCTTAGTTTAATTATGGAATTGATTAGGGTTCAATTTCACAGGGGTAGTTTTGTATTATGACATGTTGAATGTTTCCGTAAATAGAAAGTATGCAGATTTGGTTGGGACAGACTAAAAAGGAAAGTGTGCAGAAATGGTTGGGACAGAGGGAGTAGTTAAATTTAGTCAGTTTGACTAAATAAATAGTACAATTGCAATTTTATGTTGGAATGAGGTATTCTCTTTTCCACATCTAAATTTTATTAAAAGTAAAAGTAAGATATTATTCGTACTTTCTTTGGTTTCTTAACAATGGTCTCTTTTTTTAAAAAAATCAATGCATGTTTAACTACCGATAACTTTAATTTCATATGATAACGGACTATGATATTTTAGTTTTTAGAAACTGTAAGTTACGAAGAATTTAAAAACATCTTGCATAATATTCGTTGATCGTATACAATTATAGTTATTGATGATTAAGCATGCTTTAATTTTTTTTGCAGCCAAATGAAACTATTGTTATGGTAGAATTTTAGCATGGAAAAGAGGAAGAGTAACCATGGTACTACTAATCATCTTGAGATGACATGTGTACGTCCGAAACCCCAGAATCCCTTCAATTTAACCGTATTACACCATGTGCAATGCTAAGTTCGCTCTAAATCCATTCTTACGGTTTAAATTAACAAAATAATAAATTTATCTCTTTCACATCAGTAATTGAATCCGTAACTAAACCATCCCATTTTTTCTCACAGTGGTTGAGTCCACTTTGAGCCCACTTCATGGACCTCATTTGATTCTCTCTATCCTACTGATTAATATTATATTTAATATTTAATTTAAATAAATTTACCTAACAAAATAAATTCAAATGTGAAATTTAATAGTACATTTGTAATTTTTAAATTTCATTTCATTTAAAAAAAATTCCAGAAATTAATTTCAATATTTAAAATTTATTTTGTGAACCATAATTAAAAATAACCATTTTAAAAAGAATTTTATTTTATTTTTAAATATGGCCAAAATTTAAAATAGATTTTAAAAAATAAAAATAGATTTTTTAAAAGATTTTTTAATTTGTAAATAGCAGAATTTTTTTCCACAAAATTAAAAAAAATTGGTTGGGACACGTGGCACCACCAGATTGGTCCACGTGTCCCAATCAGCCTTACAAAAAAATTAAGGGGGGGGACAGAAGGTGCCACGTGGCCCAATCACATGGTACCATGTGGCACCTTGGGTCAAAAGTGACGCACGGGCGTGGAAGCACATGACTTGCTCTGTACCCTCGCTACTTTGTGATTTGGGGCGGGCTCTGTCAAAGAGGCGGACCAGCGGGCTGCTTCAAATGCAGCCAGCTCCGAGACTCCCACTGCGGGGATTTTCGAGCTCGGATTCGTCCCAATTTTTAATTATGCCCGAATTGAACCTCCCACTGCACATGCTCTTAGCTCATGTAAGACCATGTGCAGTGGTAAGCTCGCTCCGAACCCGTTCTTGCGGTTTTAGTTCATTAAGAGCATGTACAATGGAGCTCAATTTCGGGTTTAATTAAAAATTGGAACAGAACTGGGACAAAAAAATTCCACAGAGGGGGCTCGGAGTGGGCTGCATATGAAGCAGCACGCTGAGCCGGCTCTCTGCCCGAGCCCCCGTCCTTCTTCTACACAATCATGTCTTCCTCCAATTTATACATTGCGATAAATTTCAAAAGTTTTTTAAAGTTATGGGAATCTCGTTGTGGTAAAAATGAAAAAAAATCAGATCACCCCATTAAATACTTTAATCATAAAATAATCTCATCTAATGGTTTAAAACAAAATTTTGTGACTGTCTAAT
>JAULKM010060436.1:0-12352 GCA_032355605.1 Rubia tinctorum | reverse complement strand
CTGCTCCTCCCACCACCTCTCTCTCCCTTCTCTTCGCTTGCCACTCTCCGCTTATTAAACCCACTGCCAGCACCCTCCCTTCATCATCCCCATCTCTCATATCTGCCAACTTTTTCACTGTATAGCACAACTCACCGCCACCGTCATATCTGTCATCTTCTTCACACCAAAACACCCTCCCCTCACCCTCCTCATCCCGTTTTTCTCCACATCTCAAAGGCACAGCACAACTCACCGACAATGGCCTCCTGATGCTGACAAACAACACTAGATACAATACGGGTCACACCTTCTACCCAGATCTGATCCATTTCAAGTACTCATTCAACGGTGCTGTCATCTCTTTCTCCACATCTTTCATCAGAATGCAGCCGTCGAGGTTGTTGTTTGCCAGAATCAAAACGGAGACTAGAGAGTTCCCTAAGTTTGCTGGAATCCCAAACCGGAAACGATTGTCGTTCTCGAGTGATTGTCGTTTCCTAAGTTCTCCAGAATCCCAAATTGATGTCATCAACAAGTTGGGGTTTCCATTAGCTCCAGCGCCCAAATAGGGATGGCAGCGAGGGTGGGTTTCGGTTGAGTTTTGCCCCGTATCCATGCCAATGGGGCGGGTACGGAGGTAGTTTTGGTGGAGGTGGGGCTGGTATGTGTATGAAAATCATACCCACCATGGATAGGGGGTCGGGTGTGAATATTAGTTCTCATCCGCCCCACTAAACCAGTTATATACCTGCTAATTCAATATAAATAAATTATTATTTATCCATATTGCACATATATATATATATCTTACCTAATACTATTTTCATGTGAATACTTTTATTAATTTTAGCATAAAAGTTAATATAAAAAGTGTATTTTAGCTATTTTTGGAGATATGGGTGGGGTGAGTTCAATGAGTATCAAGTGTGTAGGGAGATCCAAGTGGGTAATGGGGCGGGTGTGGATTTTGTATAATACCCGATGGGGAGGGTGAATTTTAAAGTTGTACCCGCCATGGGTAATGAGACAGGTATGAGTATGAATATTTTAGATGGGCATAGGTATAGAGGTACCATAATCCGTACTAGCCCCATCCCATTTTCATCCCTACATCCAAATATACTTCCCCATTAGCTCTGGTCGCCACTGAGCAGCAGGGGTGAGGCACATGGGGGTTGTCCTCAGAGGGAAACTTGTGGGGAAGTTTCAAGAAGAATAAGAACAAAGGCCTTTTTCATCTTTTCAAACAAAAATCTGTTTATTAATCAAGGGGTAAAATAATCGTTTCCTTGATTTTTGGTCAAAATTCCCGTTGACAATCAAAGTCAATGGCGTCCATCATTAGATTGGCACATACATAACAGAAAAGGTTTGAATTATTTGGCACTTTTTCATTTTACGGGATTAGATTGCCACTTTCAACCTAAAATTAACGTCATTTTAGCACTTGGCTCTTCATGAAATTACCGGAAAGCATGACCAGCAATGATAATGATAAAAAATAATGGACAATCTATTAGTAATTATTGTATATTTATTTTTAAAAATAAATCACCGTTCATGGGAATCATGACACCTTATAGTTAGAGGGGGGAAAATATATCTGTGATTCGCGGGTCAAATGGGTTGTCGATTTTAAACCTGCATGGATATGAGGAAAATGAGTAATGCGTTAAATTGGTAACGAGTTAGATGAGTATTTGAAAAATATGGGTTGGACGAGTTGAATTTGTAAGTTGATAGTGGATTTATCTATATGGGTTGATAGAGAATTTATCTATATCGGTTGAAACTTATGGGTTTACCCATGTTAGTTGGTATAAACCCATATAGGTCAATATGTGGGTTGAAACTTGGGAATTTACCCATATGAGTTGGTATAAGTACCAATATGGGTTGAAACTAATGGGTTTTACCCATATGAGTTGGTATATAAATTCATATGGGTTGAAACCTGTGGCTTTACCCATTTTCCACTCAAGAACTGAATTATTTTTAACTCGCAGGTTGAGCGGGTTCCAATCGACCTATTTTTTTATTCTTTATAAAATGGGTCATGCCCATAATGTTTAACTACCTATATTAGTCACACATATGTAACTGCCTACCCATTTTCCACCCTCAATTATAGTGTACTGCCCATAAATGGATGTACATGGTATAGGAGGAAGCTCCAGCCCCCGCTGGAGAAAATTTTATTAGGAGTAATTTTTAATTTTTCTCCTTCCGAAAAGAAAATTATTGAATGTAACTTTGAATTTTTTTTCTCCTACCGCTGCTATATATAGAGAGAGAGAGAGAAGTGACAAAATAACTCTGACTTTAGGCTGAAAGTGCCAACATAACCCTGTAAAATCAGAAAGTGCCAAAATAACCCTAACTTTATGAAGTATGTGTCAATACAACCCTGGGATGCGTTGACTTCGACTGTCAACGAGAATTTTGATTGGAAATTGAGGAAATGACCGTTTTGTCCCTAGATTAAAAAAGAAAAGAAGACAAAATAGAAAAGACAAATATAACCTCCATCTCCTCTTCCTTCTTCGTTCTTCTTCAATTTATGTAGTTGTTTTTCCCGACGGCCACCAATTCTCCATCGGCCTGCGTTACTTCTCCAGCTGTTCTCCCATCGTTCTTCTGCCACCGCTTCTCCATTGCCTATCGTAGCGTTACTCCTCCCATCGTTCTCTCGTCGTTCTTCAGTCACCGATTCTCCATCGCATAACACCGGTGTTACTTCTTCCGTCTTTCTTCAGCTACCGGCGTCATCTAACCACTACTTCTCTGCTTATTCTACCGACACCGTTCTTTTGTGGTTGTTCTCCCAACACCGCTCCATTCACTTCTCCGGTTCTCCCGCCGTTCTCCCACCACTCCTGGATTTGCTCTGCCCAAATCAGCGCGCATGTATGCCTAGAAACCCTAATTTTGTTGGACGGAGGTGATTTGGGGGTTTTGATGCTAGCTGGGATGGGGAGAGAATGGCCTTCGGGGGTGATTTTGCAAGACTAGGTGGCGGGGAATGGTAGTTGGGCGGTGCTGGTGTGGTAGCTGCAATGCCGATTTGTTTTTTGGGTGGTTTTGGTGAAGGATCTCTGACGGAGGTGGTGGTGGGATGGTGGTGGGGAGGGTTTGGCCGGTGGCGAGTGGTGGTGGTGGGGGAGGGTCGCGGATAGTGGTGGTTGGCGGCCGATGGTTGGTGGTGATGGTGCCAGAAGTGGTGGTGGCAGGAGAGGGTGGCGGGTGGTAGCAGGAGAGGGTGGCGGGTGGCGGCGGCTTGTGGTAATAGGAGGGGTAAAATGGGGGAAAAGTTGTATTGTGTGAGGGTAAATTGGTCTTATCTGGTCTGGTCAACAGTCAAATAAATGAGTCAATATCGGAATTTGGTCTGAATGTTATATTGGCACAATTCACCATAATGTTAGGGTTAGTTTGAAACTTTTTAATTTTACAAGGAACTTTCAACCTAAAGGTAGGGTTAGAAAGACATTTAACCCATACATATACATATATATATATCCCTGTTGCACCCCTTGCACTGCCCATAGTAATTTCAATCCAGTTATGAGCCATGTGATTACTCATTCTTAATTATTTCATATTTTTTTGTTTGAAAATGTTGATGGGGAAAATGGCTACCAGCGATTACAATAAGTGGAATTGACATACAATTCAACTACCCTTTAGCAATCATTAATATATTGCAAAGATAATTAAATTATATGTCAACAAGACCGATCGTCTGTAATGTTACAAATTAAAGTTCCAATAAAAAATGTAATATCGACATTGGGATATAACCCACTTCCCGCGAATACCATGACCACTTGGCAAATAGTAGCTTATAACACATCAATGTCTTCTCCAGATAGGGATCTTCAAGAATTGCAACACCACTTGACCCAAATTACGATCCATGTTGTTCAAACTGTAACAACTTGAAAAACATAAATATGAAGCATCCAAATTAATGGAAACCCTAACAAAAAACACACAAAAACATTATCAATCTATACAACCAGATCGAGAACAAAATATCGACACGAACAACTAAATCGAGTGATCATCACGAACACAACAATCTAATCTATTAGGTCGAGAAACAACACTATTGTATGGAGACAGATCCATACTTATTCAATAACATAAATACTCAAATAATTTCAATTGAAAAATTATTGTTTCTCTATCTCTCCACGATGAGAAGATGGGGGAAATAAAATTGAAGAGAAGGTAAGGTTTTTTGAGAGAGAGGAAAAAGAGAGGACGGCGGAAGGATTTGTTCTTTAATTATTTCATAAATAAAAATACGATTACCATGACGAGAATTATTAACTTGTCAATCTATCCCTCTCTCTATTTTATTTTATTTTCTGACTTATAATCGTGCGCTTCACACACCTAATAGTTTTCTAAAAGAAAATTTATTGTGAATTCAGTTTGATAGTTTCTTCGATGTTGACTAGAGACCTGAATCGAATTAATAATTGCAATTCAGCATCTTCAAATATGGACGCCATAATTATTATGTCCTATTTTTTTCCCCCGGAAAGCATCCCAGCAGTAATGTTATTTTAAAAAAAATTGCATAAAATGATTGATGAACATAAATTTGGATGAACATTTTCAACCCTCATTAATTAGTACTGTACTATTATTCCACTCAATTTTGCCTCGTGGAAAGTGATTCCCTAAGTTGAATAAACACATCAACAATAAATTGCACTCTTAGGACAATGTCACTATAAATTGTGGTAGATTTCAAACCGCGCGAAAACGTTAAAATAAAAACTCGTAGCTCCGGTAATAAAATAACTTTATGAATTAATTTAAAATTAATTTTGTAAATTACATTTAAATTTCTTGCCATGTTAAAATACAGTCGGCATTCGGCAACACCTAAACAATCCGTACTCATATAAGGTTAAATGATATCAATATTTCTTGTATTCCATATTTAAATTTGTTTTATTACATAATTAATTTATAATATATATCATTTAAAGTAAAATGTAATTGTCTAATTTAAAAAGGTACATTATTAAAATTGTAAATTACTGTTATTGTTCTATATATAGATTATACATTCTCTATAGTATCTCAATTTGAAAAGCACATAATACTTTACCATGTACAAATACATTCATCAGTGACATAATAATAACTCTAAGGAAAGAGGGATTTGAACCTGTTTGCATTTCAGCGAATACATCATTTGAGTAAATCCAAGCGGTTCAAGATACATAATACTTTACTATTCCCTCTGTTACTTTTTTTTTACGGTATTCAATGATCATATATGATCAATAATATCTCTAGCCACACAACAATTTTGCATAAAAATTTGATATTTAAAAAATAGATGTTAACATGAATCTAACAATATCCCACATGATATTTTTACTTTTTTATATATTAATATATAATTAAGGCAAAGTCTTGGGAAATACTGTCTTTCCATAGGCATATGGAAAGACGGGGTTGAATAGAAAGGTAAAAGGTTTTAGTTGTAATATTAAAATTTAATTTTAGTTGTAATATTGAAATTTTATTATGCAACATTTAGGAGTGATAAGTTTATGACCCGATTAATACAACCCGAAAATTTTATTTTGATTTCTTCAAATTTACAGTTTAAACCTTGGTCTTTCCATAACTTATGGAAAGACCGTCTTTCAAGAGACGGACTCTATTTTAAAATATCAACTTAATTAAATTAAATTAATTAAATTGAAATCCAATTATACCAATTCAACACACTCTTATATATAACACTACTTTAATTATCAAGGGACAAATTATATTATCTAATAGACCTACTAACCATTAGAGAGGTCATTTTATAATTAGCATGATTAATAGGGTAATTTGATACTAATTTTTATTTATTATAATGAGATACCTTTAATATTAAATAACTTTTAAAATAAATTTCAACATACAAATAATTATAATCCAACTATAATAAAAAAATTATTAATTTAATCGATGATCGGTCTAACAAAAACCTTCAGAATGATTTCAAAAAGAGAGTGGAAACCTTCTCAATAATTAAAGTGGTAAAAAATAAATCCATAATTTTTAAAAGTAAAATTCGCGAGAATTGAGTAACAATGTGCACATGCTGTTTCAAAACTAAATTGTTTTTGCTTACTTTTAGAATGGATCGATCTATAGTATATATTAAACGAGCCAGTTTTGTCATATATTATTCACACATCATTTTTGTCACATGACATTCATAAATAATTCCACATTACTTTCTAAAATTAATTGAAAATGTAGTATTTCATAAAATTAATCCTCAATTTACAATGTACATTTCTTCCCCATTTCAATGTTATTTCTATATTTCATTGATTTTCAATTAATAAGTAAATTAATCATACCCTATTTATGAGAACGTACATTCTTTTTTTATTTTCAATCTTCATTTGTTAGGGAAATTCTTTCATTATACATAGTTTTTTTACAATATAAGGGTTCAATACACTCCCTTATTTATACACCATTTTTTACACCAATCCTAACCATCCATCTAATCTAATCTCACTTATTCATCAAATCGATTTTTAGTAAAATAATCTCAACTATGAGATTAGAATAGATGGATGGATGGCTATAATTTGGTGTAAAAAAATAGCGTATAAATAAGGGAGTGTATGGATGGTTAGGATTTGGTGTACAAATAAGGGAGTGTATTGAACCCTTCCCTATGTGTGTCTATATACATAAACACTTTCCATTTTGATTTTTTTAATATTATCAAACTTCATTTCACAATAATAAGTAAATTATTTTCATCTACTTATTCTTTTTTTACTCACTGCAATCAATTCTTTCCCCGTAATTTAATTTGCCTACTAAAATATCTAAAATTACTATGTTAAACAAATAGACTAAGAGATGGAGTAACTTTTATTTATATATAAGTGTTTCTAATAAATTTTATTTTTTACACAAAAATTAGTATAAAATTCTTTATATAAATATTAAATATAGTACTGAAATATTTCATTTTTAAACACTTTCAATGGTTTATTTAAAACTTTGTAAATTTTATTTGCAATTTTTCTTAGAGTCCGTCTCTTGAAAACGGTCTTTCTATAAGTTCATAAAAGACCAAGGTTTATATTGCAAATTAGAAGAAATCAAGATAAAAATTTTGAATTGCATTAATCGAGTCATAAACTTATAAATAATGCACGTTGCATAATAAATTTTTAATATTGAAACTAAAAAACTTTTACTTTTCTATAATTCTAATTCAACCTAGTCTTTCATATGCCAAGGGAATGACGGTGTTTACCAAAACTTTGTCTATTTATACGACTTTATTTTAAGTTTGTTAACTAATATTTAGAAATAACATATTTTAGTACATATCAATATGTCTTTGGTAATAGTATTAAAAAATGAGTTCGTTTCTTGAAAGACGTCTTTTCATAAGTTATGGAATCACCAAGGTTTAAAATGAAATTTAGAATAATTCAAGATGAAATTTTTGAATTGCATTAATCAATTCATAAACTTATAACTACTGCACGTTGCATAATAAATTTTTAATATTGCAACTAAAACCTTTTAGCTTTCTATAATTCTAATTCAACCCTGTCTTTCCCAAGATTTTGTCTATTTATACGACTTTATTTTATTTTTGTTAATTAATATTTAGAAATGACATATTTTAGTACATATCAATATCTGTGGTTGGTAATAATATTAAAAAATGAGTCTGTCTTTTGAAAGACCATCATTACATAAGTTATGGAAATATCAAGGTTTAAATTGCAAATTAGAAGAAATCAAGATAAAAAAAATTGGTTGCATTAATCGGGTCACAAACTTATAACTATTGCACGTTGCATAGTAAATTTTTAATTTTGCAACTGAAACCTTTTATCTTTCTATAATTCTATTTCAACTTCATATTTCCATATGCCTATGGAAAGATGGTCTTTCTCAACCTTTTGTCATAAAAAATTAATGCATTAAAGTATATTATATTTTAATTTTAATATCAAATTCATACTATCACAAATTTTAAGTTTCTTTAATTTGTATAATTAATAATTATAAAATATTGACAATTTAAGACTATATTATTTAATCTAAAATGATGAATTTATATTTTTTGGATTAAAATTAAAATTTTATATTTTATATATTTCTAATTCAATCAATTATTCATTAATTTCTGACAATATCTCGAATTTAAAAATTTTAGATCTAACATACATAATTTTTTTATCATTATAAATGAACTCCTCGTTATATTTGACCGTGCATGGTTCAGCAAGTGGTGCTGCCGGAAATGTCCAACCTTTTACAGAGTAGAATATTTGTCGACCAAGGACGGTTTTTTTCCAGTCTTCCCTAGAATGTTTAGTAAAAAATGACCTTCTCTAGAATATCTTTTTTTGGTTGAAAAATAGCACAATGTTATCAATTAATCATTAAAAAATATTGGAAGAAGAGGAAAATGAATATCTATAACTCAAAGTTTAATTAGTAAAAACTATCATCTAATTTAAATATTTATAAAAAAAATTGTGAAAATTTGTATGATAATAATAAATATATTATTTTTATCATAAACCATGCAATGACACGATATTACAATCAAATCTTCAAAACCTTGATCATTTTTCATATTATATGGAATCTGTATGCATGCAATGGTGAAAACGATAGTGTTATTTTTGCTAAAGTGGTATTTATTAATATTTTTATCAACTAATTCAATTAAATTAAAAATATATATTTATTTATATAATAATATTCAAATTTACATCCGTGCAAAGCATGAGTGTTATCTAGTTTTACAATAAAATGTGTTATAATATAGTTCAATAACAATATTATCAAATGGGGAATATTGCAGCAGGTTTGAAGAATTTATGGGGTGATAATTGTGTGATTGTATTCATGCTCTGGGGTACATTATATAGAGGTACAAAGACCCATACAGAAAAGGAAAACAAATCTAATCTAATTACAATTACAAGTAACATTCACATAACATTACATTCCTTAATACTACTCTTCAAGTTGGAGCATGGGGATCATAAATGCTCAACTTGCCAAGCAATGAATGAAATTGATTCCGTCCAAGAGCTTTGGTAAACAAATCTGCAAGTTGATCAGTCATGCGAATATGATGAGTAACAAGAGTACCATATTGTACAAGATCACGGACGAAATGACAATCAATCTCTATATGCTTCATACGTTCATGGAACACTGGATTAGCCGCAATGTGGAGAGCAGATTGACTGACTGTCACAAAATAGTCGCATAGGATCAAAATGCACAACACCCAAGTCTTGAAGCAAAGACTTAAGCCACAACAACTCACAACATGCAACAGTTATAGCACGATACTTCGTTTCAACAGAAGAACGAGAAACTGTAGGTTGCGTCTTGGTCTTTCATGAAACCGGAGGATCACCAATCATCACAAAGTACCCGGATAATGAACGATGCATGATAGGGCAGACAGTCCAATTGGAATCACAATAAGCAGTCAAATGTAAAGATCTACGTAAAGAGAGAAATAAACTATGACCAGGATAACTCTTCAAGTAGTGAAGAACTTGTATCGCAGCTTGCTAGTGAGGAATACAAGGAGACTTCATAAACTGAGCAAGTGTATGAACAGAATAACAAAGCTCAAAACGAATAATAGTCAGGTAAATGAGACAACCCACCAGTCACCGATACTGCTCAGGGTTATCATAAAGGAGGCCTTCGACCTTCGCAGGGTCATGTTATTGTTCCATAGGGAAGTCAGTCGGTTTAGAGGCCGAGAAACTTGTGTCAGATAAGATATCCAGGGCATATTTTCTTTGTGAAAGAAACATCTCATCCGGTCTTCTAGAAATCTCTATACCCAAAAAATACTTAAGTGAACCAAAATCCTTCATGTGCAAGAAAGAGCTCAAGTATTTCTTGAATTCAGAGATGAGCGACGAAGAACTACCAATAATGACTAAATCATCCACATAGACAAGTACATGCAAAGAAACTGAGTCACGAGTAAAAGCAAATAGAGAGTAATCTTCCGTACTCTAGAAAAAACCAAATGCACGTAAAGATTGAGCTAATTTTGCAAACCAATTGCGAGGAGCTTGCCGAAAACCATAGAGAGATTTCTGAAGTCGACAAACCTGCTTGGGAGGCGCAAGGTAGTGCTGTGGATGCCACATAAATACCTTCTCATGCAAATCACCATGTAGAAAAGCATTATGCACATCCATCTGGTGAAGTTCTCAACCATGAATGACTGCAACTGATAAAAACAAACAAACCGAACTCATCATCGCAACGGGGGCAAATGTCCCAATATAGTCAATACCTTATTTCTGGAAATTTCTAAGAACCACTAGTCGATCTTTGTGACGCTCAATGGTACCATCAGACTTGAACTTGGTACGATACGCCCATTTTCATCCAATGGCAGTCTTATACAGAGTTAGTGAAGACAAAGTCCACGCCATATTGCGCTCAAGCGCATTAATCTCATCATCCATTGCATCACGCCAATGAGCATACTTTGAAGCCTCAGAATAAGTGGTGGGATATGCACTAGAAGTTACTGCACCTAAAAATCTAGAATGTGGACTAAAAATTTATCACAATTTACAAAATCAGTTAAAGGATAGAGAACACCTAAGGAATGTGATGTCGCAGATGTGGTCATAGCAGTAGGAAGGTTATTAATATCAGAAACAGAGCAAACATAATCTTGCAGATAAGTAGGAGGTCGACGATCGTGACCACTCTGTCGTATATCGGGCAGCTCGGCTGCAGGTGGCATCGCCGAGGATAGAACCGGCTGACCAGACATTGAATGAGGCACTGAAGAGCTAAGCTACGTCGGATGCGTTGGAGTAGCAGCGTCCGGCGGCGCGTGGAGGGCGTGAGGCTCGAAAGCTAGTGGTGCTTTTGGTGCATGGAGTACGGGTTCAGTCGGTGATGTCACAACTGCCAGTGTCGGAGAAGAGATCAGCGGCGTATGATGGCCGACGTCAGAAAATGGGCTAGAGGCGGTGATGCCGTCGTCGGTGATCGGCAGCGGTGAGGCTTTTGAGGTCATAGTATAAGGAAACCGATCTTAATAAAAATCAGCATCCCAACTGTTGAAGAAAGTATGGGCTTCCAAGTCATAAAGGAGATAACCTTTCTTTCCGGCAGGATAACCAAGAAATCGACATCGTTGACTTCTTGGAGAAAACTTGTCACGGAATCTAGAAATGTAAGAAGCAAAGCACAAACATCCAAATACGCGCAAAGCTTTATAATTTGGAGGGCGTCCATAGAGCAATTCAAATGGAGTGCGACCATTGAGTTGCTTCGCCAGTCTCCGATTGATTAAATAAGCAACAGTAAGTACACATTCCCCCCAGAACTCAGTAGGCAGATTGATTTGAAAATTCAAAGAACGGGCCACATTTAACAAATGGTGATACTTGTGCTCAACACGACTATTATCTCAAAGGTATGATCTCAAAGGTAGAAATTTTGTACCATTATCAGCCCGAACACACCTAACCACACGGGCAAACTAATTCTTGATCTGATCACAAAATTCAATAGATCTAGATGCTACATTAAACTTAGCAACTAATAAATAAACCCAAACATATCAGAAATAATCATCAACTATAGTAAAAAAATGCACCACTAGAAAATGGTGTTTTATAAGGACCCCAAACATCATAATGTATTAATTCGAATAAAGAACTAGCATTCGAAGAATTCAAAGGAAAATCATGTCTAGTATGTTTACCTCTATGACAAACAAAGCAAGGAATAGAAACATTATTTGTGCTAAAATCAAGAGTAGAAACAGAATACAACACCGTAGAAGAAGGATGCTCAAGACGCTAATGCCATAAATCAGAAGATGAAACTAAAGCAACTGTCGGAATAAACTGCAATATATGAGAACGAACATTCGTATCCATCAGATGAAGCCAATAAAACCCCCCTTGTTGTTCACCCACACCAATCACAGTCCTCATACTGATTTTCTTTAAAATGCAATATTTTTTTAGTAAACAAAGCTAGACATTTTAATGCAAATTACAATATGGAACATGATAATAAGTGGCATTGCAGAGAAGATATATTGAGCACATGAGTAAGAGTAACATCCCCCAAAGTGAATACAACCACATTAGGTTGCAGATGACACAGAACCATCAGGCAATGTAACGTTCATAGAATGAATAACAGTAGTGATATCAATCAGAGAACTTTTGTCATCAGTCATGTGATATGAGGATCCTAAATCAAGAATCCATGGTAAAGTAGACTTACCTGACCCATGGTCAGACACAACATTAAACTGATTAAATAAATGTAG
>JAULKM010060425.1:0-12353 GCA_032355605.1 Rubia tinctorum | reverse complement strand
CTATTATCGTAATGATAAATGATAATGAATCAAAAAATTCATAGTAATTGTTTAAAGAAGTTTTTTTGGATTTGATTGAAGAATACGCATAATGAATTATTTTATTTTATTTTGTAAAGTTTTAGTAAAGACTGTCTTTTCATAAGCATATAGAAAGACGGGTTGAATTGGAATTTTATAAATGTAAAAGGTTTTAGTTGCAATATTAAAAATTTATATGCAACATCCAGTAGTAATAAATTTTAGACCCGATTAATGCAAACCAAAAGGTTTAACTTGATTTCTTTTAATTTGAATTTTAAACTTTGATCTTTCATTAACTTATGGAAAGACTTTAGAGACGGACTCTTATAGTATTAGTGATGACAAAAGGATCAATTACTCACGTGCACACGCACGCGAAAGTTCACAAGATTATTTTTTTGAAAAGAAATTATTCATTCTCATTCATGATCAGGAAATAGATTACAAAGTGGGATAGAACGTGCTAACTCATGTGCTTCCGCTACTTGTAATCTATCTACCTTGACAATGCTTACCTTTTGGAAAATCATCTCTAAAACCATCATCTCCTTTACAATTCTGGTGGGATGTGAGGGTATTTAGTAATAAAACACAAAGCATTTTCACAATTTATTTAACCATCAGGTTGGTTATTCCTCTGGTGCTAGCTTGTTTAAGAGCCTGTAGGATGGCCACTAGTTCTGCTTGGCCAGCCGAAAGTGCATGGATTTGCTTTGTTCCCTTCCACCCAACTCCAGTATCTGTTTGATTTGCACACCAGGCTACGACTCCTGCTCCTGTGACACTGTTAAATGTAGTGCCAGTGGCAATAATGGTTCCATTCAGAGGTGATCCAAATGTTTCCCTTTGTTGGTTAATAGAATGTCGATGCCACCAACCTTCGTTATTTATTTGAAAATATCGCCATCCATGTCTGCATGGATGATTGGGGGTTGTTGTGTAGAGTGGCCTACGTTAGACCCATGGACCAGTGACCCAATATCGTCACTGATTTGGTCAAATGATGGTACTGTCTGTTGAAATGTTATCTCATTCCTTACACACCAGATTGACCATATTGTGAAACAAGCCAGCTCTCTGTCTTCCTTTTCAGGTGCGGTTATATACCACTATTGTAGCCATTCTTTTAATGAAGAAAGATTACGGGTGGTGAAGTCCAAACCTAATTTGCTCTGCCTCCAAACTTTTTTGGCGAAATCACATTGAAAGAACATGTGTTCTACGGACTCGTTCATTGTAAAACACATATGACATTTAGACGATAGATTCATACCTCTTTTCCTTAGGTTTGGATTGGTTGGGCATTCCCCTTGAATGAATCTCCATATGAGGAATTTGATGTCTTCAGGAATATTGCTTAACCATAGGTTCTTCCAGAATTCTGATTCCTTGGGGTCCATAATACTGGCAGTAGAAGACGCCGATTTTACTCTTAACATATTTCCCTATGTTGTATGATATCCTAACTTGACTGTGTATTTCCCTAACAACTCCTTGTCCCGAACTAAGTAGTATGTCTCCTCAAAGTTATGTGCGGGAACATGAATCGTGACAGTTTCCCAGATTGTATGACTTGGAAACAGCTCCCTCAGTAGAGCCATCCTCTAGCATTTGTGTGATTCGATGAGGTCTGAGACAATGAATTTTATGTATGGGAGAGTTCTTGTATTAAACAAGGTTGGATTTAATTGGTTTAGGATTCAGTTCTGTTGGATGTCTACTGCCTCACCCGGCACAATTTTCCACTTTAGATGTGGTTTGATTAGCTCAAGGCCCCAGAGAATCCCCCTCCAACCCCACGAATCGGTCCATTTTGGTTTAGTCTCCAATAGACTATTTGTTCTACAATATTTAGCCAGGAAGAACTGGGAAAAGAAGGAATTTTCGTTGTCCACCAAAGATCGTGCTTGCTTACCTAGTAATGCCTGGTTCATCTCTGTTGTTGATCTCATCCCAAGGCCACCTTTCCATTTGGAGGAGAAAAGTTTAGACCATGATTTCTAATGGATTCCTCTGCCCTCGATGTCCCCCGCCCAGATGAATCTTGCAATCTGTTTGTCTATCTCTTTTCCCACCATTTTAGGGATTTTGAAATTGGACATGGCATATTGTGATAGGGAGCAGAGGACATGTTTACATAATGTAATCCTACTTATCATAAAAAGATCACTCTTCCTCCTAACCGTTGTTTTGGTTGTAACCCTCATTTTCAAGTTTTAAACAACCGAACCTTTGGCCCATTGAAATTGATGTTGTGGCCCAGCAATTTCCCATGTAAGAGGTTTGGCTTGATGTTAAATCTGAGCTTGATTAGATTCACCGTATATTGACTCGCATTGGAACTTATGAGGAATGAAGACTTCTCAAAGTTAAGATGTTGCCTTGAATATGTGGCAAAAAGGTTAAGCGTAGATGCTAATTTTCTCATATCGTTCTCTGTTACTTCAAAGAACAAGACACAGTCATTAGCAAACATTAGATTTGATACTCTTGGGATCCCTCTGTCACACTAGACTTCTCTGTATACTTGTTGAAAGGGTGTTGAAGCAATCATGGATGACAATGCTTCTTTGAAGAGGATGAAAAGAAATGGTGACAAGGGGCATCCTTGTCGAAGTCCTTGTATGGGTTTGAATGGTTGCGAAAGCTCCCCATTAAATTTGATTGATTATGTGGCTGTTGTTACACACTCCATTATCCAGGAAATCCACTTGATCGGAAAACCCATCCATCCTATCACATTTCTAAGGAAATCCCAAGAAACTTGATCATATGTTTTACTCATATCAATCTTCATTGCAGCGATTGCAATTTTCCTAGTTTTCTGCTTCCTGGCCTTTTCTACGAGTTCATGCGCTATAAGATAATTTTCTACGATTAAACGCCCTTGCACAAATGCTGCCTGGTTCCCCGAGATAAGATACACCATAACTCTCTTTAATCTAATCGTCAATACCTTAGCAACGACTTTATATTTAACATTGCATAAAATGATTGGCCACAAATCAATGGGTTTAGAAAGTACCTTTGTCTTCGGGATAAGGACTATGTTGGTTGTGTTTCACTCTGTGGACATCCTTTCAGTCGTGAAGAAGTCCTGGACTGCATTTGTGAGGTCTTCCCCTATATCATTCCAATAATATTGATAAAACCCTGTCGGGATGCAATCCAGGCCTAGGGCTTTCCATTTCCCCATTTGGAACACTGCAATTTTTATTTCTTGCGCTGTAACCCATGCTGATAGTTTGGAGCTTTGGTCATTGTTTACCGAGGGTTGAATAAATTGTAAAACATCGGTTATGGTAGTATATTGAAAAGCATCTTGTGGCATGATGGATTCTGTAACGTAGATTATACTAACATGATCTACCACCATTGCCCTTAGTTGATCGGGATTAGTAACCCACCTCCTCGATGTGTACTTCATTTGCAGGACTTTGTTCCTTTGTTGCTTTTTCATTGCCCATCTGTGGAAGAATCTCGTGTTTTTATTGCCTTCCACATACCACTTTGTCTTAGATCTCTATTTCCATTAATCATTTTTGTTGCGTTAATAGAGCATTCAGCTCTTCCTTTTTTACACTTGCTGCGTCAAAGTTACACCGGATCTGGAGCTTGTCAATCTCTAGAACTTTTTTACGGACCAAACTTTGTAGGCATCCCACATTTTCTCTGCTCCAGTTGCTCAACCTCTACATCGTGTGTTGTAGTTTTTTATCCATCGTTAGCGTTGGGCCATTTGAGGGAGAGTGAAATGCCACGAATCACATATCATCTTCTTGACTTCATCCCTACGTACCCAAAAAGCCTCAAACTTCGGATTCGCCTTGTACCCATAGCTCTGTTGATGATGTGTGTGTAATACTAACGGGCCATAGTCTGATTCTGTGGCTGAAAGATTCCTAAGCATGTAATTTGGGAATAGACTGAACCAGGCCTGGTTAGCAATCCTCTGTCCAATCTTTGAGAATAGAAGAAAACAAAAAGGGCACTTTTTCTGAATTAGATTTAAATAATAAAACTAAAGGCAGTACTTTTACAAAGTCATAATTACTCCATTCGTCCCTTTACAAGTTTCTTCTTTAGAATTCTCATAGTTAACTTGAAAAATATTTGATTTTTAATATATTTATTATGAATAATCAATTCTGAGGTATTTCTTTCAGCTAATTTGTCATGTCGTTTGTTGATTTGGAGATTAAGTCCCCGGGCGAAAATTAGATCTTTCAATCTTTTGTTTTTTTACTGAAATTTAAAGATGGAAGTCATTGGTGTGCGCACATGCACGGTCACATATTCCTCCTAAAACAATATTTTATTAATTAAAAGCATTCCTTAAAAAACTATTTTTAAATATAATATTACATGGAAAATAATATTGCAATTTTTTGCTTTTAAAAAATTGAAAAAAAATACATACATTTTAAAATTTTGTTCTTAAACAAAATTCAATACACAAAACGCAAATGTGTGCACATTTTGTGTAAGTTTTAGCCTCACAATTGAATTTATATCTCAGTAACCAATTAAATCCCATCTCAGTATCCGATTAATATACAGCCCATGTCTCACATCCGAGTTCTGTTCAATACTACAACATTGCGAGAAAGGTGCTCTAGTTTATGAAGATGGCTAGATTAATGCCGGATCCGTGCTGCCAAAATCTCAGGAATTTTTTCTATAAATGTTATGCTAAATATATGTATTCTCTCCCAATCGGTGAATATGGATATGTTTGTGGCCAAAAAAATCATGTATGCTATTTGGATTCTTCTTTATGGCTTAATGTATTTACGGCTAGTTGTTTTTTGTGGGGTTAATCTGAATAATCATACTTTTAATAATGGACCTAAATCTTTTAATTTCTTAGTTAACACGTTCTAATTAAAAATAAATAAAATGCAGTATAATGTCAAAAAATTTCTTCTCTTTCAATGTGAACAAAACCAACAAAAGTGAAAAAGGGAAAAGTTTATTTATAATGTACCTACTATGCACGTGCTTAATTAGAGTACATCAAATAAAAATCTATATAACACACATAAACCATACTTTTCTATACATTATATTAATAATATCAACTATAAATTTCAAGTTTAAGGGCCTTGAGCAACCCGGAACGGTGTCGACGCCTTCAATGTAGCGCGCTCAAGATTGCTTTGAGGATATCATCGAAATTCCGGAAGCACACTTCCTCCACCATTTTTGAAACGCCCCTAACCTCCTCCACTCGGTTGAAGGTGATATCCCTCTTTGAGAAAACCCTCACGTAGAGAGCTCCATGTGCCTAAACTCCGGGCATAAGAACATGTTGCTCTCGACGCATTGGAGACAAAAATCAGTATCATCGGCTAGATTTCCACCCAGCCTCGGTGTGGAATAATCCAGCATCCTGCTAATGAGATTCAAGTCATCCACCACATCCAAAAGCCCATGAAATGCTCGGAGTCCTTCACATTCCGTGTCAGGGTGACTGGTAAATGTTTGAAGAGCTGACGATCGATTTTAACTTCGGTGTCATACATCCTCATCCCTACTCCACATTTTTGTAGTTTGAGCATCAGTTATATTGAATGCTTAGAAACTTAATAACGTTAAAATTAATCTGTTATACATATCTTTCATTATAATTTCTAAATCTTATCTATTTTACGAACTTATACTTTCTAAATTCTACTTTTAAAGTTTAATCCTAAAAGTAATTATTTTAGAGAGTTATTTTTTAACTACATAATCAGATCATATTTTATATTTTAGTTAATCGACGACCTATTTAATATTATTCTACTGGATAACATTAAGATAGTTATCTTAAGGTTATATATTTAATATTATTTCTAGAGGCTACATTAAGATAATTCTGAAAAAATGTGGGTGCAAATGTGCAATCCAGGCCGCACACCTCCCCGTCCGGTACACGCACGCCGCACAAGTCTACCTGCCATTGGTCATCTCATCATTGGCTCATTTTTTGTGATTTTATTGTGTTTTTGCTGTCTCCTGTGTACTTAATTATTACAGGCGTGGCGTTTGAAGAAGAGAACAAACAATTTTGCTGGCGTGGAGAGTGGTAAATCTGGAAATGAGTTGAACACTGGGCTTCAACAATATTTGAATGGGGATGATTTTGTGTTTTCATTCCACGATACCACCAATTCCAACGCAAATAGAAAGCAGGAGAGAAGGTTGGAATTTTACTCACTGTTTCCATCGATCCCTGGAGCTTCTATTGAAAAATATATCGCACATCGATTTATTACAAACATAATAACTAATATATAATGTTTTGGGTCACCTCCACTTAGTACCAATTGGTTTTAAAATAGAAGCTCAAGATACCTTAAAATTTAACATTGTATCAGAGCCAACTATTTAAAAACTTGGGCACGAGTTGGGTTTATTGGGCCAATGTGTGAATCCCCTTTAATTTGACTCAATGGGTCGTGGAGTGTTTCGACATTGGCACGTGAGAAAGTATGTTGAAAGATATATTCCAAATCGATTATTTACAAGGATAATAACTAATATATGAGTTCTATATCCCACATCTTCACATCAGACTTATGACATGGAAAACATTACGTTCTGAACACACTCTAAATACATATATAGCCGCACAGAAAATTGAATAAATGACTTGAAATAAAATCAAGTTTCCGGAATCTCCGGAATTAAAATACTCCCTCGGTTCTAACTAAATTTATACAGAATTTTTTTCATATATTTGACCGTAAATATATACAACTTTATACGTACAATAACGGTACATAAAAATTTAATTTTCAGAAACTACATGTTACGACAAATCTAACAATATTTCATACGACAATAATATATCTATTTGAATATTTAGTTAAATTACGATAACTTTGATTGGAAAGAAAAAACATGTACAAATTTGATTAGGACAGAGGTAATATCAAATTTCATAAGTGCGGCCAAAGTGCAGTGATATGAATCTCCTTGTGAAAACTCTGAATTGAGAAAATTAAATCTTTGATCAAATTAAGGGATCTGCAAACTATAACTAATCACATGAATTGATGAATAACTAGCTCTCGAGATTACTATCAACTCGAAATTTGTTTGCTAACTAGACTGCAGGATTAGCTCACAAATAAAGGGTGTTCTTTTCACTAACTAACTAGTAAGATTAGTTCACAAAGGGTATTGATAATTAATTAACCCGCAGAATTAAGCAAAAATGAAAATTTCTAGCAAGTAAAGAGTATAAACTCAAATATCTGATTTTTTATTGATAATAATGTGTAAAAATGATTTGTCCATGATCCCCTTTACAGGATGAAAATCGGCAACAACAAAGAAGATGAGATTCTGCATAAATCTAGTTCAAACGGATTTGTCTCTTATCCTAAACTAACTACAATTAAATGTGCTAATCTAATGATAACATAAATAAATGTCGGTTGAAATTTTAATGGCATGGCCAAAATTAACAAATTAATTAACTAACTAATTAACTAACCAATTAACTAACTAATAGTATTCAACTGAAAATCTACTTATTACAAGGCTCATGTGGCTGATTGTTGAGATTTATAAATTTATAAATTCTGACTTTTTTTCTTTTGGACTTGTTGAAATGAGCAAGGACATCAGTATCATTTATAAAATTTATACATCAGATGCACGTTCCATATGTCGATTGGCTTTGTAATTCACATGGATTTCCCATATTTTCTCCAAGCACTAAATCTATATGCCTTTGATATTCGTATTGTGCTGTGAACATTTATTTCCGAAAATTGATAATTTGGACTTGGGTTCTCTGAACTCTGGAAGATATCAATGACCAAGCAATACGTTATGAATTAACCGCCTTGACCACGTGTTTGCATCCGCACAGCCATGCATGCATTCTCATCCGTGCTCCATATTTTTATAGTTTCAGCATGACTTATATTAATTGTCTAGAGACTTAATAACATTCTAATTAATCTACTACAGAATCTTCAATTATAATCTCTAAATTTTAGCTATTTGCGAAATTAATATGTAAAAAAATTAGGCAGACTTAATCTAAAAAAGTTATTCCGAGGAGATATTTCTAAAAACTTTGTAGGGCGCTTGATGAAAATATGCTTATGATGATGAGGTTGGCGTCGGATGTGTGCTGTTAAAACCACATAAATTCTCTCCCTAAATATGATGTTAAATACGCATTCTTTTCCAATTAATAATTATGAATAAAATTGTTCAGTACTTAAGATAGATGCCACTATAAAAATTTATGTGTACTTTTAAGATTTCTTCTTTTTTATAACTTAACTTTTTAAGACTTATTTTATTTTGTAAGGTCAATAAGTAATTTATAAGTCATCATTTATCAAAATATTCATTAAAAAGTTAATTTGAACAGTCAAGTTTTTTTACATGTACATAAATCTTTTAAAGTTTTAAACACTTTCGAATTTTAAAAGATAAAATAAAAATCAGCATGCCATATTTTCCCCTTCTCCATCACTGTAAACAAAACAAATAAAAGTAAAAAGAATGTGCAACTATAATGCACCTACTGTGCACATATTTAATTAGATTTTTTTTAAAATGATGCTTTTGCTATGTGGTGCCATTAATGACGGAAACCTGATTAGTGAGATTTTCATATATAAACCAATGCTACACAATTAGATAAGATTCTTATTTCACCAAGTGCAATATGGTAATACATACATTGCATTTATTTTAGTAAACTGATGAAAGAACAAGGTACTAAAATTATTTAATTAAGATTTTGAAACAATTAATTGGGACTATTGAAAAACGGGTATATAGAGGTACTAGTATACCAACGCCTGTTGTCTAAAATTGGTGCTAGGAATAGTATATACATCGATTGTGAGACTCTATATATATATATATATAGTATATACATCGATTGTGAGACTATATATATATATATATATGCTTATAAATAATTCCAGCATCACCACATACGGTGTCTATGCAAAAAAATGGAAATGTGATTTTTCAGCACTGTTTTAGAGGGAAATGTTTTATACATGTGCTAATACCGATGTGCTAATACCGATGCCTATTGGTGGGGAAATTTTCTAGCACCGATATTAGGGAGCATATAACGGTATTAGAGGTACTGTGTTTTTGCCAAGGAACCGGTTGAACTCTTAAAGGCAACGGTATTAGGTATCAGTGATGAACGTATACTTAGAATTTTTTATACTCATTTGCTCTCGGGTCCAAAATCTTAAAATAAATAGACATTAAAGCAGTTGCGTAAGGCAGCCTTTGGCATGCATAGAAACTTGTATGATCATCTGAGCACCGATTTTTCAACCGGGCTCCATACTTGGAATTTTTCTCCCCACTTATTCTCGGGTCCCAAAAAACTGAGCAATTAAAGCAGCCTTATGCACCTACCTTTTTTGGTCCTAGACACCGGTTAGAAGCCTTAGAACCGGTGTTGCATTACATTTTCAAATTTAAAGTACTCCATTTGTTGTATCCTTCGTCGTGAACGCAAGTTAATTAATGTATATATGCGTAACTTCTTGGGTTGGCCGTACACACCATCTAGTACCATGTCAATCTAGGTCCCAATCGGGTGCGAATAAAAGGGGCGTAGGGTGCATTTTCAATATTTTAGGATCCTAATGTAATTTAACCAATAAATGTTTTGATTCGAGATCCTTTCATTCACCCGTTCAGGCCCAGATCGTTAAGTCACGATCATCTCTTAGTGAATTGTAATTTGGTGTCACCAATTTTGTGATTCAACGCCTCCAACTTTCTTGGAGGGAAGTAAGGACATAAAGTTTACTTGCTAGTTAAAATTCAATCCCGCCTTAATAGGATGGTACTAGTACCATCCACATGATTTTCCAAGTTTGTACCGGAAGAATTATGATACATCAACCACACAAATAGTTCCATAAATGATTCTGATTTCATTTTAATTTGTTACTTCTAAGTAATAACTTATAATTTACTATAGAACGTATACTGATACCTTTCCTCATTTCATCAACACAAGTCAATTATTTTTATATTTTTTTCATAGTTATGCGGGAAAATATGTTAATGGCATTAGCTTCCTTGCATTTTGTTTCTTTTCTGTATAACAACCACGTCTGGATTTTATCGCTTAATTAGTGCAAGTCCAATGGTGTTGAATCTTTACATATTGGATAGACAACATTAATCAACTCCAATGGTGGTACTGTAAATTGACGTTTGGAAATGCCTCAACATAAAAAACCAATTAGAACGCTAAAAAGGTATCCCAATAGGTCCTGGGATGTTTCTATTCATATGATACTTCTAAAACGTCCCCTTATCGTGAGTCCTTATAGATTTTGGTTCGCTATATTAATCAACTCTATAAACAAGATATATGATTGTTTTTATGCGTCCCATTATATTAGGTGTCGCTTTTTAATGTTCTAATTATATATGTATTGAGACGTTGAGTTTATAAGTGCCTGAATATACATTTATTAGGACACTTATAAATGTCCCAATATTTTTAATGTTGGGTTACTCGGTAATGTCCCAATTATATATCAGAGTATACAAGGGCGAATCTATTCAGAGGCATGGGTAACCGTGGTTACCCCATGGACAACAAAAATTAGAGGTTTTTATTGAGTGGTTACCCCATCTCCGACGGCGGCCATGGTGAAGTAGGGGAGGGCTCCGGCTGGCTCTATTTCCGTCCAGGCACGATGAAGAAGACGAAGTCTTTTCGTCTTTTTTTTGTTTCATAACGTCTCAAAACGACGTCGGTTTCATTAGACGAACGACGTCGTTTAACTATCCTTCAGCGAAAAAAATAAAGGTCAATTGGGCTGAAACCCAATCGGCTCAAAAGGAGGAATTGAACCCTAAACCAAACAAATGGCTTACTTGATCTGTTCGCCAATCGCCAGTCCACAACGCACCGATTGCTCAGCAGCGGCGATTGCTCCGTTGCACCGATTGCTCCGATTGCTTTGCCGCGGCCTCCGCCTCCGCCTCTGCTGTCCGCCAGTTCCCCCGACTCCTCCGTCGTCTGGTTGTTATGTAGTTGGAAGTGGGAGTAAAGAGAAGGTAGATTCAGTTCAACTTTGGCTACATTCATGTTGAACATCTCAGTATTCTTCATTTCTTTGCTAGATAATTTCTTGGTAGGGCTTCTGATGTGATGACTGAAAGTTTCTATTGATGATCAAATAATTGTTAAATTGAAAGGTCATCCCATTTTTTGTGTCATTATCAAAGTTAAATTTTTTTGTTTATTTTCCATTGAACTTGAGCCAAACTTACAGTTACTGATTAATAACTAATACTTATACTATTGCGGTCACTGAAACCAATAGGAGTATTCGCTTATTGTTCAGTTAAGTTTTAACTTTTACGGTTATACTATAAGGTCCTGGTTCTTTAATTAATTGTGTTTCAAAGTTGCATTTCAAAGTTGCGTTTCAAAGTTATACGGTTATACCATACGGTTTAACTAATTTTGTTTCAAAGTTACATTGTATTTAATTAATATATATGACATAGTTTGTCGATTTATAAAATTTCAATGTAATCTAATATAATTTATGAAATTTACTTCCGAATTAAAAGAAGAAAGGATGCTCATATTACTACTTTTTTGAAAAAAAAGACACAAACGGAGATTGAAAATATCCCAAGTTCGGATCCACCTCCAACTCAATTGAGTAAACACAACTCTTCTCCACCTATAGTCGCGTCCGGAGATGGTGAAAATCGGGATACACTTCAAAGTCAACCAAGTGTAATAAAAGATGGAAGTGGAACTAGTTCAAATCCCTCCACCAAAGGACCTTGTGTTGAGAGATTAACTCAATATGATCTTTTATCTCTTCCTCGAGATCCAGGGAAAAGGAAAAAGATTAGTGACTTTCATGTGGATGATAGGGATACCGTGAGGAGATAATATATTCGAATAGGTCTTTGTCAACCTCATGATCACGATTCCCTAGAAGAGCTTTTGGAGCTAGGATGCGTCGTTATAATCCCAAATGGTTCAAAAAGTTTGAAGATTGGCTTGAGTATAGTGTTCAAATGGATGGCGCATTTTGCTTTCCTTGTTATATATTCAAGACCGAAGTATGTGTTGGAGGGGAAGCATTTGTTAGTGGTGGTTTTAACAATTGGGGCAAACTAGAGGCTTTGAAGAAGCATGTTGGCTCTAATCCTATGAGCTCTCATAATCAAGTTGTACGAAGTCTTAGTTTTTTTCAAGAATCAAAAGTCATCCATATGAGTTGGTTTGTTGAAGCAATCTACTTTGGCTAAAGATGAGTATCGCCTTCGATTGGAAACTTCAATTGCAGCTTTGA
>JAULKM010060417.1:0-12353 GCA_032355605.1 Rubia tinctorum | reverse complement strand
AAGTACAGGAAAGTAGAAGAGAATGCATACAGAAATTTTAGATGCATTGAAGCAATTCTTGTAACTATTTCCACAGTTAACATTCGATATATCCATAAGCACAGCTCTCCTCTTGGTCTGATTACAAGCAACCAGAGAATTTCTTCCATTACTCTCATCCGAGGTTGTTCTTTTCGATTTAGATACATGCAAGTTGTGTTCTTGCATTGCGGCAGCAGCTCGTGACCTAGTAATCGGGCCAATCACCTCTCCAGTTGAGGGTTTCGTAAGGTTTGCCTTTTTCATGCTTCTACACACAGCAAATGACAGATTGGATAAACAAGCAGATCACTGAAAAAGAAGTCAGTTTTTTTTTTTTCATTCCACAGATTTTCTAATGCCATTCCAATTTACCAAGAGTATCATGGAAGACAGCAAAGACGCCATTTTTTTCCAATCTAGAATTTAAACCATTGAATTTCCAAAATAAAATAAAAACTGAATGCAAGAACTGCACATCCACTATCGAGATTCTCTTATACCTCATGCTAATACACCACACTCGAAAAAATCAAAAACAGTATCAGAAATCTTGAGAAGAAATAACCACATGAACCATAAAATACACAATAATTTTCATTTTCTTTCTTTCTTGATATTAGTGACTTAAATTTGAACCATAAATCCGGATGCATCAATCTGAAATCTCTAACTTCTCCAATAACCAAACTCTAACACATCCTGACTGTTAATATAACAGTAGAAAAACAAATGAAAAACAAAGCACCAGTTTTTCCCTTTCTTCCATTCTTTTCAATGTAGTTCATTTCCTCCCAATATTCATTTGTTTTCAAAAGAAGGGAAAAAAACATAACACAGAACCCATTTTCTCAGAAACAGAACAAAACCATTTTCTTTCGAATCAAGCATCCGGAACTGAAAAGAACCCATCAAACCATTTAATCCAAGAAAACAAAAAAATCACAAGATTTCAGAAGAAAAAGAAAAATCAAGAAATGTGGGTTGGAGTTCAAATTCAAAACCTTGAAATGGCCGCCTTCAAGAAGATTCCGGTGTAAAGGGACGAGAGAAATGCAGAGAAATTAAGAAATGATAGAGCAGATTTGGTCAAGTTCCGATATTTATTGTTGTAGAGGCGTTATCCTGTGTATGAGCGGGAGAATGTGAAGTTCAAAATCAAGAAAATATCGTTGAAATAAAATAAAATAAAATAATGAACATGATAAAGATTAAAGATCGACTGGCTGCACTGGCACGTGAAATACCGTGAAGGTTTAAGATTAATAATTAGTTTGACTAAAACAAAGTTAGTTACAAGTTTTGTTTTTTAGCGTAGGTTCGATTTTAGCACGTAGATAAAGCCGAGATTACGCTAAGGCCAAGTTTTTGGTGGTTAGAAGTGAGGCACCATGTGATGTGATGGTCCTTCCTCCTCATTCTTTTGAATCGAATCGAATTTCCAATAAATTAAAAGTACAATATCTTAATATTATATTATGTGTCACGTTGAATCCAACCCATCTTATATAATATTATTTTAATTTAAGAATCAATGTAATTGTATGATTATATACGTTTTCTTTTAACTTTAAAATGTCAATACTTCATCTGTTATCTATGACACACATTTTTTAATTGTTTCTTTTATATTTATACATTTTTGGTAAGATTTTTTTAAAAAAATTCATCCATTTATTCTATTTCATCCATCTAACTTTATGAATTCAATTTCATACATTCATTTTATTTATCTAAATTCAAACATACAAATTTATAATGTTAAAAGAAACATATGTTTCATTATTTTTTGTGTGCAACATCTCTTTCCAACCTCATACTCCCTCCGTTTCACTGAAATTGACATGGTAGGTTTAGGTGCTTGGATTTAGGTGAATGAAATGTGTGGATAAAATTGAATTTAGAAAGGGAAAAAGTAGAATGAGTGGATGAAATAGAAAGAATCTAACCATAAAAGGAAAGCGTGTGAAATTCACAAAAACAATCAAAAATGGAAAGTGTGTCACATCCAACCAAAATGTATTACATCCAACAAAGTAATACATTTTGTTGATGATTCTTTAAATATTGTGTAATATTATTTGTGACGCTCACATTTTTTTATATTTCACTGATGACTCTTGATGTATTGTGTAATATTTTATTGTATTATTGTGATTAAATCGTCTTATGATACACTTTTCATTTTTGACAAAATTCCTTCAATTTCATCAACACATTCTACTTTTTACTTCCAACGTTCAATTTCATTAACTTATTTTCTTCACCTAAATTCAAACATCTAAACCTATAATATCACTAATAGAGAAACGGAGGGAGTAGTGGGTATCTCAAATATAAAGTACGGAGTATGGGAATTGTTTACACCAACCCTTCAAAAAATAAAGTGAACTGATACATCACACCCTGTATTTTACTGTATTACGCATTGTATTTTGTACTAATGAAATACATTGTTGTATTTGTGTTTATATTTAAATTAAAAGTGAGGTTTTTTATAATTAAGTGTAATTAATAAAAAAATGTTACTGGAAATGAGAAGTTGCAGATGAGCGATGGTGGTCGGATAACGGCGGCGGTGGTCAGATAACGGTGGTGGTCGAAGAACGGCGACAAAAATCGGAGGAAGGCGGCCGTTTGGCGGAGATTGGTTTTGCCAAAGATTGGTTTTCTGCAAATTCGGCCATTTTCCCGCTCCGATTTCGGCCACTTCTCCGCTCCAGCTTTGGTAGGAAATTTTCGACCAAGTTCTCGTCGCCCGCCCTGCTTATTATCTCCATTTCATCGCCATATCCGCAGTTTCTCTGCTACCCGCTCTCCGCTGGATCAACTCACCGTTCTCCCCCGCTCATTCTCCGCCTTAGGTTCTCCTCCCCCCGTCCAGGTCTCCTCTCCGCCGCCTGTTCGTCGCCCGCTAGGCGAAAATCTCTGCCCCGGTTCTCATTTCACCGTTCTCGTTTTCAATCTCCAACCACCGTTCTCCGCCCCCCCCCCCCGCCATGGTATCCTCTCGCCCCATTCTCGCGATCCGGTTCTCGCGCTCCAATTCTCGCGCTCTTGTTCTTGCTCCGGCTCCGATTCTTCACCGATCGATTTCTTGTCGGTACAACCAGTGGAGAAGTGCTATTTGCAAAAGTGGGCAGGTGAGGGGAGAAGAAGGGTTAGGGAGAGGAGCGGTGGGGGAAAGGTGGTGGATCCGGGAGAGCAAATAGTGAGGTGGTAGATCCGGGCAAAGCGGTGGCGGCGAGGTGGCCGCGGCCGATGAGGGGGAAGAAGAAGGGTTGATTTTTAATTTAGTTTTTTCATTTTATTTTGTTAATCTAAAAATTAAATTCTGTTGTTTGTTTTGTTTTTAAATTAAAATTTATTTTATACACGTACATACGTATTAGGGCGTGATATAAAATACTGAAAATGAATGCATGCATCCATGAATGGTACGGTTGTTGCGACACGTCGGCCGTCACCGGAACAGCTGTATTTTGGAATACGTGGAACATTCTAAGACTGACATGTATCCTGCAAGCCACACGTGTACCTCGATCCGCCTAGCTGCCACCAGCCAGCTACAAAGTGTCAAGAATTTTCCTATGTTTGGATGATGAGGATATTCATTCAGATAATGTGGATGTGGTCAACCTTAATTTCTTCGGCAAAATAAGGTGAGGATATAATCCTAAAAACGTTCCAACACGGTTTGGGTGGTTAAATTTTGTGATACATCTCATTTCAAATTACATAATTTGACTTTTAAAACCTGACTTGAATTTTTTTAATCTTTACTATCTTTCATTATGGATACATAAAACTTGTGAAAAATTAATATTTTGAAATTATATTTTATAGCGCATCTAATAAGGTATCACACAATAGTATTTATATTTGTATACTAATTCAATTTTATGGTAAAAGTTATGAAATTTTGACTAAATGAATAGTTACAGGTTGAAATGAGACAGATGGATTATCATAAATATATATGTTTAAAAATTAATATGTAAATAGATTAGAAATTTTAAAAAATTAAATTTTATGTTTATGATAAGATTTTCTAGGATATATATTATTAATAGAACTGATTAAAAAACAATATAAATGTGAGTTCATATTATGTTAGGACAGAGTGCAAAATTTATGGCAAAGTATTGGGAAATAACGTTTTTCCATAAACATATGGGAAAATGATGTTGAATTAGAATTATAGAAATATAAAATGTTTTAGTTCCAAAATTAACAGTTTATTTTGCAACGTGCAGTAGTTATAAGTTTATGACCCGATTAATGCAACCCATAAAATTTATCTTGAGTTATTCTAATTTGCAGTTCAAACGTTGGTCTTTTCAAAACTTAGAGAAAGGTCATCTTCAAGAGAGAGGCTCAAAATTTATTATAATAAATCTGATACTAAGATAAGATGTTAGTGTTCAAATGATAGAAATATACCACTTTCATCCGAAGAAAATAACACATTTTGACCACATATTATATAGATATATGAACAAAAATATTACATATTCTACTCAGTTGTTGCTTCAGATTCGGCTACGTATTTGCATTGCGATCTAACTGATCCCCCTACATGGTATTGAAGCATTCCAAGTCATCTCGACCCATTCGAACGACACTTAGTACACCATCAATTACTATTCATTCAGGCTGGAGAAAAATTTGACAAAGTTAAGCGCCAAAACCGCATTCACTTTGTTCATCAATATTGTCATGCGAATACGATTCAGAAGAATATGCCAACAATTAATGAACTTGCAAGTAACCCGCCAGAAGCCCTCCTCCTCGGAAGAGGAAGCAGTTGACAAATATCAGAAAGTTTTCTTCTTCAAAATAAATATATAATATTGGAAAGTCTAGCAATCCACAAATATCAACCACTGTCCTTACCAACGAAAATAGACCATTTATTTATTTAAATATTATTTATATTATCATGATATTGACATATGGACACAAGTAATAGAAAGCGTTTGGTCCAAAAAATAGGATAATACATATACTTGGTCCAATTCAAAACTTAGAAATCCTACTTCTAAGAGATTGGACAGGGGTTTGGCTACATCCTTGTGGAGTGCCAATTTCCCCTCATCCTCTATTCAAATCTCCAGTCTCAAAATGGGTACTAAAATTCCATCCCCGCCAAAACCTTTTAGATTCATAAATGCCTGTTATTCGAGATAAGAAATTTACCAGGTAATTAGTGATAACTAGAAATTACCAATAGCAGAGACATGCATGATAGGTTTCTATCTCAAACTGATCAGACATAAAAAAAAGTTTTAAAATCTAGATTAAAGAGGTTTTTGGGCATAGCCTTAAAACACGAAAAATAGCATATGATGCTACACATTCTCAGAAAGAATTAATAAAGCTGAACGGAATTAAGGCCCTTTTAACTAGAGCACTAAAAGAAAAGGAGAAATTTTGGAAACACAAATCCAAAGTAAAATTGAATACAAATGGTGACAATACCACTTAATTTTTTTAATAAAACAATTATGGAAAGAACATATAGACTTCAAATTACCAAGAACAGAAATGGTCAGGGTATTTGGCTAGATCAAACATGTCACATAGAAGATGAAGCCCTAAAATAAACCTACTCACGGCTGAGCACCAGCCTGACTCAGGGCTTTGTTACCCACACTCCCTGATTCAAGTCCCCAAATTAATATCAGATCAAGATAACCAAAACCTAATAGGACCAATCACTCTTGAAGAATTATAAACCATAATTGACAGCTTCAATAAGAAAAGTAATCTTGGATCAGATTGTTACTCAATTTCTAACTTCAGCAGCTATCCCTAAGGGTATTTCAAGTACCTGGATAGCCCTTATACCCAAAAAATAAATGTCTTTCACACTTGATGATTATAGGTCAATAAGCATATCTAATGTATCAAATAAGATCTTTTCAAAGCTTCTCATGGAAATGTAAATACCACCCCCCCCCCCAATCAATCAGCCTCTATGGAAGGAAGGGATACATCTAACAACATCTCGTATCTCCAGGAAATGCTTAGATTCCTCCATAAAATGTTCAGAATACAAATATTCTGAAACTTGACTTAAGAAAAGCCTTTGACAGAGTGAGCTAGTCTCTCTTGAACAACATACTTCTAAAGTTTGGTTTTCATGGTCAGTTCATCCATTGTATCATGAAAAATTTATCACAAACGCATTATTCAGTTTTAGTTATTGGTAACTCTGTAGGATTCTCTAAGGCTTCCAGAGGTATCAAACAAGATGATCCTCTCTCTCCTTTACTTTTTAATATTTTCTCAGAATCTTTTACCATAAGCATAACATACATTTTTCATATTGGATGCTTAGAATACTACCAACTAACCCCTTCCTCTAACCCCATTTCTCACCTAAGTTATGTTGATACCATTATCTTCCTAAAGGCTTCCACTGATAACCTAATTAAACTTAAAGCCATTCTGGAAAAATGAACTAACAACAGGCCAGAAAATAAATGATGAGAAGTCTAACTTCTACATTAGCAAGTATGCCTCGTTTAGCCAAATTAACTAGATTAAGACACTCTGGGAATGAAAAAAGGAAGATGCCTTTTAAGTACTTAGGCTGCCCAGTTTTTACTAGTAGAGTTAAAAATATTCACTTTCAGCCACTGATTGAAATGATTGACATCAAGATATTGAACTGGAATAATCATTGGCTAAGTACCGCATGAAACCTCATTTTAATAGAATCATGCATTTACTCCCTTCCTCAACACATATGGTCTATACTAAAACCTCCTAAGCAGATCAATAAAACAATAGAAGCTAGAATAGATAAAAAAATTGGGGGGGGGGGGGGAACATGAAGGTAAACAAAATAAAAATGGACCTCTCTCTGTGCTGGTAAGAAACATAATGGGATGGGATTCAGATCCATAACTAACATTATTACAACCGGCTCCCTCAAACTCTGGTGGAATTCCAAGAGGGGCTTACTTTCTAGGCTCAGTATCTTTGGTCCCTAAAAGATTCCTATAGGCAGTCTCATACTTGGCGAAGAATTTGCTCAGTTAACCTCTTAGCAGAGTAAAATACCAAGGTTATTCACGGGCAGGGATCTTGTAATTTTTGGACCTCTATTTGGACTGACCAGGGGCCCCTTCATAGATACTATTTTACGTTCCCTTACTTCCATACCATATTTCTGCACTATGGCTCAGTTTATAACTGACAAAGTTACATATTTACCCTACCTTACTAGTTTTATCAACCCTGATACTTTGCTTTTCTTGCAAGGCTCAACCATCAATCTTAACAGGAAAGATTTGCTCATATGGAAACCTGACCAGTGTGGACAATTCTCTTTCAAATCAGCTTACAAGCTAGTGAATAATCAACCAAGTTACCTCCCTTCCACTAAGATGATCTGGAATAGTAGATTGCATAAAATATATCAATCTTCATGTGGAAAAATATTTTAGCTTCTTACCTTGTGATGATGTGAATATATTTTGTGGATTCCATCTTGCATCAAAATGTTTAGTCTGTAACAATATGGACTCTTTAGACCACTATTTTAACTCATGAGCCCTAGTTGAGGAAGTCTGGTATGAAATGCACTAAATCTTGGGCATTTCAGTAGTACACTTTCACTCTCTATGCCATAGGTTAGATTTTTACTGGTATTTTGGTGGGACGTTATCAATGCATAAAATTTTGTTTATCATCATACCTTCCCTGACATGTTGGTTTCTGTGGAAAGAAAGAAACAAATGCTTATACGAAGGTAAGCCATGCTCTGTTGGCATGGTAATTACATGGATTAAGGACTCACTTTTCTACTCCTTACTTGCTAAACCTATATGCTCTAATTCTCCTTTTGACAGAAACCTGGCCACTGAGGGTATAATAATCCCCCGCCAATCAGACCACAACCCAAGCCTTCTATACAACTAGTTAAATGGGCAAAACTAGCTCCAAGTCTAATCATAAAAACTGGAGCATGGAGTATGGAAACATGATAGTACTGGTCTTGGAATCATAGTCAGAAATCATAAGGGTGCAATGATCTAGGCTTAGTCTTATTATACCAAGACCCTAACTCCTTTAGAAGGTGAATTAATGGCCATTAAATTCAGGCTAACAATTGCATCCCATATAACCAATGACTTCTTGATGGAATCATTTTGCTTAGTTGTTGTAAATAGGCTAAAAAATTTGGAAGAAAACATAGTGGAGGATAATTAATCGAATTGATGAAATCCTTAGCATTAGGTCTTACTTCCCCTCTCCTGTGTACATAGAGAAACTAACAAGAGTGTTGATAATTTGACAAGAGACTCTAGATTTCATATGCAATCACTCCCTGCTCCCATGAAAGGATAATTTTGACTGAAAAATTTGAACTTCCAGATTTAAGATTACCTAATGCCCATACCCCCCAGAATGGATGCTACTAATATACTCTTTCTTAATGATGTTTCAAGTGTTAGATCACAAGATGACACTCACACAAGGTGGAATCCCCACCAGCTACACTTATGCACATGTTGCCGCTATTTTTTTTATCAACCAGAGGCATCCAATTTTCGCCAACCATCTCATCCGCAAGAGCACCATCTATTGCAATCCTTAGGAAACTGAAAATGCAAAATGGATGGGCTTTAAATTCTTCGATTTTTTATCCACTTTTTGTCACAAATATTAGAGTGCAACCACACAACTCCCAACTATATTAGATGTTACTACTCCCTTAAACAATTTGTTTATGAGAGTAATAACATCTTCTCATGTATGCATCTTTTTATTAGCATTGTAGTCCGACCTTCTAAACTTAACACAGGAGTGGAGACTTTAAGAAGGAACACTTCAACCTTTACTCTAGCTAGCCATTTGATCACTAGATTTGTATTACCGACTTATAGCCTCTTCTACATTATCATTGCAACTTATCCATTTTCTCCTTTTATTTTATGGATTGGGTTGCCTATTAATCCTCTCACCTCTAATTGAGATGATCTTCATTTAAAAAACAAAAAGACAAAATTTGTATAAAATATTATCAATTATAAAAAATACACATTTATAAACTATGAACTATATGTGTATAATTAAAAATAACAAACTTTCGTAGAATTATATTTTTATTTAATAAGAAAATAGTAAAATTATTCTTATTTAGAAATAGAATGAAAATAATTGTCTTTTTTCTTTACTAGTATATTTTGTAACTAAGTAAAACATAATTTTAATTTTAAATTGAATTATATAATTTTAACAATTATTCAAATATTGTATGATTTGAAGAATACTCATTTTTATTTAAATAAATTACATTTTCTTTACTAATTTTTATTTAAATAGTTAAATGGAAGATTTATTTTATAATGAATAATAATATTATTAATTGTATTAACTTATTAGTTTATAACTTTAAACATCATACCATTGACTTCTAGAATTCAAATTATTGTGGCTATACGGTACTGATAGGCATGGTGATCTAGTGTTTTGTTAAAGTAAATTGATTGGATGGTTTTTCATTTTTTCATTAATGTTCAAAGCAAAAGATATATGTATATTTCAATCATTTTTGAAAGGTTTTTGGCAATTTTAATCAATCCACTTTGGTCTGGCCAATCAAGCCGATTCACTTTGATCTTCCAAGAGTCATTCCTAAACATACAAGGATCCTGTATACCTATGAAACAACATTTTTTGTGACAATAAACAGTCGGGTTAAGTTTCTTAATTTAGTAGGGTGATGAGACGGGTTCAATAGAGATGAACTAGATATTTAGGAGAAGAGCAATGAAGGTTTTCGTTACTAAACTATCATTTCGTTGATTGGAAAATTGTAGTAGAAATAAATTTTATCTATTTGGCTTATTTCTCTAGTGAGATCGTAACATGAGAGGAATGTTAAGTATGATACTTGCTACTGTGATAAGTTCATATGTTAATCCTGGGTTTAATTTACTGCGCGTTGTCGGGTTTATTAACATCAGGAGTGAGGGCCACCATTGCCAATGTAAAGCGTACCCCTAGCTATATCGAGAAAAGGTGAGAGATGACGAGGGGGCGGACCCACCAAGTGACAATTCGTGGTAGTTCCCGGCAATCAAGCTCTCCACAATGTTTGATCGAGCATAGACTAGGACATATTTGTATTATGTGAATAGGAATATAGGATTGGATTCTAATATTCAACATGTGAAAAAGTGTCCTAATTTCTCCCTATATTATTTACATTCTTTGTAAATTTTGCATGCTAAATTGTTCATGGGTTTTATACTTGTAATTCACAGTCATTACTCAACCTCCACCCCGTTTTGATATATGAGCACACACTTGGTGATGTTCATGTGTGTATTTCTACGTGAACCTATCCTATAAACTCCTTTTTCCCGTGGACGATCCCGACTTACCACTGTCCACTTTCTAGTAGTCGATAATAATAGGACATCAAACTATAAATCTTATATCTTATATGTATGTTAGTTTCAACGATGCTAACGGGCACGTCATAGGCCCTTCTGGCCTTACTAATGATCACAGCCAAATATTTAAGTATTTGTATATTTATATAATACGCTAGTAGATAGTCATTTAAATTTTTTTCTACGGGAAGCTTTGTAATTAAGCTAAGAATTTTGCTATAATCTTATCTTTTTGTATGGGTCTAAGATGAATGGAGTTTTTTTATAGGTCATGGAATAACTTGTTTTTACTATCTATGTATCGATGTTATTCGTATGATATTAATGTCACTTTACTTACTAAATTATAATATTTTGTTCTGGTAAGCTGGTAGTCTGAGGTTATTTATGTTGCGCGGGCTGAGTGTATTATCCGAATCGGGGGAAACGAGGCACTTTGGCAGTGACTCGCATTTTTTTGTAATATAATTGGCTGACCCGAGCATGATCATGTCAGGTTTCCCTACCTCGATATTTTATTTGTCTATTCTTAATTTAGCGTGCTTTATTCCATGGCTAAGCGTTCTCTATGGCCTTATCCTCTAAATATGATTTTTCCATCCCTCAGCTTATATGTCATGTTACTGTATGATCCGCGCTCCGCAGGGTTGTTAATAAATCAACAATAACTTTTTACTAGAGAAACATAACTAACCGGTGGAGTGCCTCACAAATATAGAATTTATAATATTGCTCCAGTTCTTACTACTAAGCTACCAAAAAGGTAAATAGCGGAAAGTCTGGGGTCGTCCACAAAAATGCAAGAACCTTAAAAGTTAATTAAACATAGCCGCAATTGGGTTGTCAATCTGATAACGTGTTATGAATAGCTAGTATCACAAAACAGGGTTTTGGGGGTTTTTATATAACAACTACAATCATGCAAAGACATGAGAGAGTAAACTATATAAAACTGGCACTTGGGGATATTTGCGTTACATGACCGCTAGTATATTTCGATCTTAGATTCTATCAAGTACAAGATGTATAAACCTATTCGGATGCTTATGCCACATAGTGTGGTATGTAGTTAACACTTTCCCCTATCTGTCACATAAGGGTGTACTTGTATTCTTGTACCGACACCGCCTCCGAAATTAGGGGAGTACACCAACGGCCCTGCCTGCTGTGCAGATCTGATTCTCCTCCATTGAGATTACGTCCCGGGCACTCCACTACAAATGCTTCTCCATAGACCTACAAAGGTAAAGGGATGGACACCTTATCATTGACTCTAAGGTTGCAATGACATAGGTTGACTTACGCTATCCCTAGTTTTTTACTAAGCTATCTCTATTTGTATGCACAGCCTGGCACGGTCCGTGTAAAATGGCACGGGTTTCCCGCTGGGTGCTGGTCTTGATCGTTATGGGCGCACAGTCACATCGTCCGTCATGGGCCGCCGCCCGGAAGGTGCTTCCTTGATGAGTTGAACTGCACGGGGCATGTATAAATTTGCGGGCTGCCAGATGGAAACTTGATTTTCCATTTTTTGAACGACACGGGCCATGTAAAATGTTGCGGGCCGCCGGCTGGGAGTCGATTTCTTGAAAACTGATGGCGCGAGTGTGCAAAACTTTGTGGCTAGTTTTTGAGCAAAACTTTGTGGCTAGTCGATTTCCACTCAGCTCTACCATTTTGCTCTGGTGTGTAAGGACATGAAAAATGGTGATGAATGCCCTTTGAATCAAAATGAGATTGCATGTGACAGTTTACAAACTCTGTCCCTCAATCACTAGAACACAATTATTTCTTCATCTTTTATCTTATGCTTACCATGGATTTTTGTTCTTTTGTTATAGGTTTAGCTAATTTAGGCTAAATATACTTTTGAGAGTAATTGGTTAGTATTGCTAGTATGAATTTGTGAGATTTGGTTTA
>JAULKM010060392.1:0-12354 GCA_032355605.1 Rubia tinctorum | reverse complement strand
TACTGGAGCAGTCCCAAAGAGAGATCAAATGATCAACTGCGTGATTGGTTTCTGAACCAAGTTAAAGAAATTGGACTAGGAGGTCTGAAGGAGCAGCTGTATTTCCCCCAAGCTGAAGGTATAATTAAGGTTTTCCTTGCAGATGTTAATGACTTCACGTGTGCTATCCATTCGTTATCCCATCAGGAGAATCCATTGTAAATTAAATAGTTTCTTGGATTTACTGCATTGCATATATTGTCTTGTGCTGTAGAAGTCTAATTCTGCCTTTTTCTTACAATATTGGTTTTGAGTACAAAGTTCAACCACTCTTACCTCTGTACATTCCTGTTATCCATGGCAAATTGTCCAACATTTTTATTATCAATCAGTATGATCCCTGTTTACATATTTTTTTGGCAAAATGACATCCTGCAATTCACTGTGACTTTATGCAGTTCATAAGATCACCATGCTTAGAGTCTTGAAAGAGTACATTATCCTTATTAGCAAAATATCTTCTTATAAAAGCTTCAGAGTTATTTTAAAACATTTGTCGAATCTTTGGTACAGAATTACAGGAATGTCTTACAGAAGTGTATTTCTGTCATAATCTACGGCATCTCTTTGCATTTTTATGTTTTGTGACCTTTTACAGAAGAGTACATAACATGTTCTCTTTATACCTTCTACCCTCCCTATTGTTTTCCAGCATCCTTGTGCCTACTCATGTCTTTAAAAATTGACTTCCTGCATCGTGAATCATGGTATTACGCAACGGGAATTAATTACTCCCTCTTTCTTGTAATTAAAGTCCATTTTTTTATCAAAGATATGGACGATAAGGCAGTGGCGTCATGTTGTAAGAGGAGAAACCTGTACAGTGTTTCTAGACTTTTTTTGACAAGAGATACAGATGTTATTTGCATTTACTGCATGAATGACCATATTGTGCTTTGACATAAAAAGCTTCATAAGATTGCTTGGAAAATTTTAGGTACAGAATTATGGGAGATGCTTCCAAAAGGCACTGGATCTGTGCTTGTACAACCAGTTTTACGAGCTCAAAATGAAAGTTTAAACGCAATGGAGGAGATTGAAGGTTTTGTTTCGTTGGTCTCGACCAGCACTTATGCTTATAACAGTAGAGACAGAGCCTGGACAAGAGCCATTGCCAACAAGTTTAGGGTATGATCTTCAGGATTATTTAAATTGTTTAAATAACTTATGTTGCAAATATTTACATTCTTTTTATAGAAGATGTGGGAATTCACATTCGATTGTCTTTGTGGTGGTGATGTAAATAACTTATTATGACTTTTTCGTTAGCTTTTGGCATTTTATCCGGGCAAGGTTTAGGGTTTGTAAACAGCTAATAAGAGTAGTCTCTTTGGTAGGCTTTTGATTTTTGAGCTTAAATAATTACATTTTGTATGAAACAACTAACAGAGGCGGTCTAATGTATTTTGAGGTCCCCTTTCCCAGTCCCTGGGAAAGAAGCCCCAGCGCTAAAATCAGTGTTGCTCTTCCTCGTGATTTTCTTCCACTAACAGTTTTCTTACATTGTCTGGTGTTCTCTGTCTTTATTTATATAGGCTAGATCGTGTAATTGTGGCCCGCATGTTGCGCTCCTCTTTCTTAGGTCGTGGCATGACAGAGGCCATTGAAGGAGCCTCTTAAATGACCGGTACATCGGTAATCTGGGTGCCGCTGTTGGCATTGTTAGTGCGCGTCTTCCCACCTTTCTTCTCCACGAGAAGGTTTCCGGTGAAGCTCACTGCAAATAAAAACATGATGAGTTGGATACCATAACATGATCAACAAATATTATACAAGAGAAATAAATAAACTTTCGATATCTTTAAATTGTTATGTACATAGTCGAGCCAAGAGTACTTCACTCGAGATATTTTATTATAAGAAACAATGTATTAAGGGTGTTTTAAATATAGAAGAAGTTTCAGTAAGAACTGAGCAACTGGAATCTCGATCCTGTTGTACTTGTCTTCTTCTGTAGCATGTTTGTTTCATTTGGGCACGAATAAGTTGCGGTGTCAACGGTTAAGAAGTCATCCTTCAAATTCTTGCTTGAAGTGAGGACATGTGTGATGAACTTCTCCCTTTATTGGCCGGGGAATCAGAAGTGACGAGTTGTTTGGTATGTAGTAAAATTTGTAGTAATCACAAAATTTCATGATTTTAGAATAGGAAGAGTTGCCAAACAACATGCAAGTAAATAAATTTCAAGAAATACAAATTCCTTTCATGTGCAACCAAACACACTATATGTATATCCTACGAAATTGATTACGGCATGAAATGGAAATTACCGTAGGAACTAAATTTCCACATAAACCAAACGACTCCCGCTTTTCATTTCCATTGGTATTTGGATGGCCTTTTCTTATTTAGCTTGCAGTTATAACAAAGGGTTAACATGGATTGGAGAGAAGCTTAGGAAAGAATGCAACAAGAACATAAACTGAAGGAGATGGACCCCACAAACGCTTCAAAAAAATCCTCATGCGTAAATCACAACACTTGGGTTTTTCTTTTGAATGTTTTCCACCTTCATTTCCCTCAACACCACACAAATCAATATGGGTTAACAACCCATATTGGTCACTATATGGGTTGAAACTCGCAAGTTTTACCCATGTGGGTTGGTATATAAACGCATATGGGTTCATATATGGATTAAAACTCGCGAGTTTATCCATTTTGACTCATGTATTGTATATAGATTGAAACCCGTAAATTTACCCATTTTGACCCATGTATTGTACATTTTTTTACCTGCGGGTTGGCGGATTTCAACCCAACCCATTTGTGACCCTACCCGTTTTGGACCCATCATAAAATGGGTCAAAATGAGTCATACCCATATTTTTTAACAACCCATTTTACCCAACAGGTATTTGACCCGACCACCCATTTGCCACCCCTAAATTGAAGAGTCAACTAGAGTAACATGTAGTGTAGAACTAGAGTTGTCCATCTCTGATTCAAATTTCTGACCCGACCCAAACCGACTCGATCGAACTCAACCTGAACCTGATCTTGACCTGCAAAATATTGAGCCGAATTCAAAGCTGACTCGATTCGAACTCAACCCAAAACTCAATTCTAGCCTGATAATCTGGGTCCAAACCCGAACCCGACTCGACCCGAACTTAACCTGAAACCCGATTCTGACCTGATAATCTAGGTCCAAACACGAACTTGATTCTATCTGAACTCAACCCTAAACCCGATTCTGATATGATAATCTAGACCCTAACCCGACACAACCAAATCAACTTGAAATTTTATTCCTAGTCAAATATATTCAATCGGAATACGTGTCAACTTAACCCGATTCAACCTGACTCATAATCAACTTGGACCAATATCTTGGCCCATTAAATAGGCTGAATTCATATAACTATTGGGCCATTAAACTTTTGGCCCATTTAAATTAATTTAAAATTCTTAAATGTTATAAGAGTATAATTTCAATGTTATTTAATTTTAATTTCTCCATTATATATACGATGCATTAATTCCTTAATTTTTCTGGCATTTTCTATTTTTCTCTTAAATATTACAATATTCACATTTAAATTTACAGGATTGATTACTTATACACGATCTTGAAAAATTACACTGTAACCCAAAATTGCGTTACCCCATTATTCATGGCTCTAAAATACATATATATTTTTTATTCTTACCTAAAATATATAAATATTAAATAAATGAATTTTTTAGTGAATTGTTGGAAATTGCTAGTACATGTACTTAAGTATCTTAGAGTTGATTACATAGAAGTAAGAAAGGGAAATCGGAAATTACTACGGATATGCTCTTGTACCCAGTTATTAATAAATATTTTGTTACGAACTTGGAAAATACGGTGGGGGTATATAAGGTAGCATTACGTTCGAGTGGATTTCAACATGAAGTTACTAGTGAAAAGTTTACCTTTTGCAGTTAGATCCCTCCAAGAAAGTTGGAGTTGTTGAATCACGAAATTGGCAACACCAAAATGCAATTCAATAATATACGATTGAAAATTTACGGTTTGGACATATATGATTGAACGGAAGGGGCTCAAAAGTCAACATTGATTACTTCTACACAATCTTGAAAAATTACACTGTGGCCCAAAATTGTTTTACCGCATTATCCATTGTTTCAAATACATAATTTTGTTATTCTTGCCTAAATATAAAATTATTAAATAAATGAATTTTTCGACGAAATGTTAGATAGTGCTAGTACATGTTCTAGATTAGCTCATACCATAACCCATTTTTCATAACTGTTTTTTCCAATTCTAACTTGTTAATGTTGGAAAATTTTCTATGTATCGAGCATCAGTAACCATTCATCAACATACCGGTGCTTGTACAATTATAACGCAACTGTGTGGGGTTGTATTAAAGCATTTTTTAACATTAAATGCATTCCTAGCACCGATATATATACCAGTGCTAGCTATTTTCCACTACAATTTTACTCTATAAAATTACTATTCTGGTAATAGGCACTGACTTTAGCAACGGTATATGTCATTCATCTAAACCGGTGAAGAAAATATAAATTCAGACATTTTTCTTCAAATGCACCAGTATTTAGCACGATATTTAGTGAACCGGTGTTGGATTTATTCATAGGCACCGATATTTTGGTTCATTTTCTAGTTTTTCGGTGCCTATGAAATTCCTATCATTCGTATTGCTCTCTTAGCACCAAAGGCGGATCCAGCATTGTGCAAGGTGGGGCAATTGCCTTACCTTTTTTTTCCTAAAAAAACACAATTTTCAAAAAAAAATTAGTTAATCAATATATGAGTTTTGATTAATACCCTATTTTTTTGTCAATTAGATCCATTGAGTTCTAAATTCTAATATTTCTAAAAAATCTAACACTATCTTCAGAGATAGAGACACCAAATTAAATTGTGACCCACAAAATATAAATTTCTAACTCCGCCCCTGTCCAACACTGACATACCTATGTACCTGTTTTTTAGTAGTGTTCCCAACCCGTCTGGAAAAACATTACAAACCCGCCAGAACCTGACTTGACATTTACCTGATCCGACCCGACCCGACAAACAGATTTCTACTCTTTTAAATCCAAACACATTTCGAACGGACTCAACCCGACAAACAGATTTCGACCCGTTTTAACCCGACTTATAGATTTCGACTCGTTTCAATCATAACCTGTTTCGATCCGACCCGAAAAATAGATTTTGATCCGTTTCAATTTGAAACGTTTCCATCCGAACCTGTTTAACCTGCTGTTTGACCCAAACTCGAACCTGACCCGAATAAAGATAGAGAAATGTAGTGTTACTTTGTCCCAAAATTATTCTCAAACTTGTTTATTTATTAACTAAATGGACACTGATGATGGTATAGTTCACTTTTCAAAACTTTTCAGATACAGAAATCACAGGGAAATGGATACCAACCCAACTAAAGCAAAAGCTACAAGTTTACAACCAAGCACAACTATAAACACAAGAACCAAAATCCAAGGCTCCTATCAACTTTTTTCAGAGCAAATCCCATGGAAATATAGGCTGAGTCGAGCCCCGGGCACTACTCGATGAGGCTGTGGATGGGGAAGGGTCGTTTGATGGGAGGAAGGCATCGAATGTCTCCCACTGCGTCGTGATCACAACAGCAGGCCCCGCAGGGGACTGCTGTTGTGGCTGTTGCCGTTGACTTGCTTGGAGTACTAACGACTTACTTGCTTGTTGCTTGGATGAAGAGGGCAATGCCGAATTTTTTATCTTCAACATGTCTAGAGTCTCAACATAACTCTGTATTCTTTTCACCTTCAAAATGAATAATGAAAGTAAATAATTGATTGTTGATTTCAGAATGAGATTAAAATGAATAAAACAGGTGGTTAAAATTACCTGATTTTTAGCCTGCGTTTTGAGAGTTGCATCCACGCCCTCGAGAATTGCATCTAATTTGACGAGCTGGTTCATCAGCAACTCAATCAGATTGACTACATAAGCCTCTGTAACTTTCTCACCCTTAGAAATTACTGATTCAAGTGCTCCCACCTGCTCAATAGAAACAATTTTACCTTGAATTTTCTGTAAAATATAACCGCATGAATGATACTACTACTTCCTCAGTCTCAATTCAAAAGGATAAAAACATTAATGATCAAAAATATTTCAAAATGGTGAAAAACAGCAGAAGTTTACCTGGCCGGCAAGCTTATCCACCTCTAAGCTGACATCTGAAATAGCTTTGGTCTCCTTCTCCAACTTCGCGGCTCGTCTCACCTGAAACAGCCTTTTTTCTTGGCTAATGGAGTCCTTAACCAGCACAATTTTGGACTTGTTTTTCACACCGCAAGTGTCAAGAAACTCCTTCGAATCCCTCTCTTTATCCTTGTAAAACAGCTTCTGATCCTCATGGTGTACTCCCGTGGGCCCCATCAGCATCTTCTTCAGCTCCCCTGTAAATAATTTACCCATATTTACCGTCAAAACATGTACTCCCCCATTTTCCTATTTGTTGGTCGAACGTAGAAATTAATAAGTATAACGTTCATTAAGGAATCTTGCCAAAAATTACCAAAATAAAATAAAATCTATCAGTTAAAAAATAACCACCCAATAAGCTAAATTTGCTAATCCTTCCACTTTTTTATTTAGGGCACCATAGGTTTAAATGTTTGGATTTAGGTGAAAAAATGAATGGATGAAATTGAACGTAGAAAGTAAAAAGTATCATTTATAATGAAATTGAAAGAATCTTTTCAGAAAAGAAAATAGTGTCAAATAAAAGAAAACATCAATTTATATCAAATATGTCATAAAAAATAAAACAGAGGAAGACAAATAAAGAAACGAAGGAAGTACTCCCTTTATTTTGTTATTTATGACACACTTACTGTGAATAGATGTTTCATTTGACACTCTTTCCATTTTTGGTAAGATTATTTCAATTTCATCTGCTCATTCTACTTCTTACCTTCTACCTTCAATTTCATCCACTCATTTTCTACCCTGAATCCAAACATCTAAACATATGGGGTAAAATGGAGGGAATATATTCATTTATTGAAGATTGTAAAAAATTGGGAAAGGAAGGGAGTATATTCGTTTATTGGAAATTGTAAAAAAGATTCTCCGCAAGTTGAAAAGGGACTGAGAAAGGGAGGACATAAGGAAAAACAATAACCGCTTAACAGAAAACTTACCAAATGAGGCTTCGGGGCTTATGACGATCTCATGATACGCGGAGCCGTACTTGACCCGGACCCGGATGATCGGCGGCAGCGGCCGGTTCTGATCCGAGTCGGTCCGCGTCTGAACGAGCATCCCACACGGCCGCAGCTCGCAGCTGCCGCCGCCGCCGCCACCGCCACTTCCCGCGGCTGCGGTTCGTGTCGGCGGGGCGGACCCCACCGCGGAAGTTCTAGCTCTGAGGGTCGCCATGTCTATGCTGGGTGGGCCCCAGGCTTTACTTGAGTTTGGGGCACGGGAAGTACGAGATGGCGGTACAATTATTGGGACTGGGAAGAATGGTCTGAATGAATGCTGAATGTGGTGGTGAAATTAATGTTGCTGTCCCAGTGTACGGAAGGAGGTAGAAGGGAAGATGGAGGGGTGAACTCAGAAACTGAAAGTCGTCATCTTCTTCTCCTCTCTCTCTGTTTCCGCGTTTGAAGGAGTGGTTGTGAGGAGTGGGGAGATTGAGAGAGGAGTATTTATACGAGGATTCTCGCACGTAAGTTCAACGTAAGAGATCGTGTCAGCTTAATTTTACTTCATGTAAAGAGTGCCGTGTTTGGGGGGAAAAAGTGTATGTATTGCCCTCCGTTTCGCTATGGTTGCCGTACTAAAATTTTCTCTAGCCTCTTGTAAACTGGTATAATATTTTTTTTAAAAATACTCCCTTCTTTGACACACTTTCCTTTTTAGATGATTTTTAACATTGACACACTTCCTTTTTTTGGTAAATTTTAGGTTGTTTTCATCCACTCAATTTACTTTTTACTCTTTCAATGAATTCTCAACCACTAATTTTACATTCATAAATCTTTGTGCCAAAAAAAAAGGTGCCACTCTTAGAGAACCGGAGGGAGTAAAATTCAATAAGTGCACATGTAATACTAAGATAATTTTTAATGTAAAAATAATTCTAACTACTTTACATAAATGCAAATATAGCCCTAAAATCTATGTTTCGGCATCGACTGACCATTTCCAGCCAATGATTGACTTGAAATAAGCAAAATCCATTTAGGCCAAAGATGAAAAATCATTTCCCATTTTACCCCTTTTCTTCTTCTTCTTCTTCTTCTTCTTCTTTATCGTACCCTCCCTTACCCCAGCGACCACCACCACCACCAAGTCACCACCTCCGGCCACCACAACCACCACCCCCTGCCACAACAACCACCAGCTCTAATCTCCACAGCCCACGATCACCATCTCCCCCCACAAACCCCTACCTCTCTCGCCACAAACCACCACTTCCCCACCGCCCAACGCGAAACCACCACCACAACCTAACGTCAGTGCCACCTTGACCACCGCCACAACAAATGCACCACCTCTACAAATGACCACTGCCACAAACGACCACCTCCACAAATGACTCCCTCGACAACAATCACAAACACCCACCTCCACCACCGACACCACCTATTTCCGGCGCCACCTCGTAACTCCGCTCCCACCTCCACCACCACCGGCACCACCCCAGCCCGCATCCGACCCAGCGCGCCACCCCACTCCTACCCGCATTCCAACGACGTCGATTTCAGCGGCGAATGGAGGTTCTCAGCAAGGGCGCCGATTTCAGATGCGGGCGAACAGAGAATGGGTGAGCGACGAATAGAGAAAGGAATTGGAGAAAGGAATCGGCTTTAGGGGAACGGAGAATGAAGGAGCGGCGAACGGAGAAAGGAATCGAGTTTGAGGGAGAAAGGAATCGGGTTTGAGCGAGAAAGGAGAAAAGGAAAATTAGGGTTTGGGGGCATTATAAACATTTCAGTTTTTTTTTCATAGGGGAAAATAATATTTTCACTGAATTCCAGCCTAAATCTAATGGAATTGGTAAAATTGCACTTACATAAACTATTTAGTATTATATTTGCATTTTCAATTATCAAAATGTTATATTTACACTTTCAATTATCAAAAATGTTATTCAACAGAGGGAGTATGTTAAATTTCAAGGTATCCTGGGCTTCCATGTTAAAACCAATTGGTATTAAGTGGAGGTGATCCACAACCTTATATATTAGTTATTATCCTTGTAAGAAATCGATTTGGGATATATCTTTCAATACGCCCCCTCACGTGCCAACGTGGAAACACTCCACGACCCCATATTGGGCCAAATTAAAGGGGATCTACACATCAGCCCAATAAACCCAACTCGGCCCATGTTTTAAATAGTTGGCTTTGATACCATGTTAATTTCAAAGTTATTTTGGGTTTTCATCTTAAAACCAATTGTAGTAAGTGGGTTGACCCAAAATCTTATATATTATTATTATTATCTTTGTAAGATACCGATATAAGATATATTAAAAAAAGAGCAACATATTCTGTTATCACTCACTAGGAAAGAAAATGTGGTGATAATAGAGGCGATTGTATATTTGTATAGACGATGAGTTGGCATTTGTAGGCATCCAATTTGGAAGTGAATAATGATGCTTTGGATTCTTTAGCTAAAAAGTACGAACAGATTAGGTCACTTGTGCTCAATTTCTCTTCCTTCCTTTTTTTTTTCTTATAAAAGCTAACATGTCCATTTCTACGGCCAATATTTATATACCCAATTGGATTCCCTTCAATCTTATCTTCCTTTTCTACTAACCCTGGTTGCCTTTTCTTTTTGAGTACCTCTATCGAAAAACGATCTTTCCAAAAGTCATGAAAAAATTAAAGTTTAAATTGTGAATTTGAAGAAATTAAAATAAAATTTTCTAATTGTATTAATCGGGTCATAAACCTATCACTTTTAAATGTTGCATAATAAATTTTTAATATTGCAACTAAAACCTTTTATCTTTATATAATTTCAATTCAATCTCGTCTTTCCATATGCCTATGGAAAGACGGTATTTTTCAAGAATTTGCCCTTTTTCAAACAATAATAATATATATTACGTTATTTAATAAATGATTATTTTTTCAAATAATAATAATATTTCCAGCTACCGTGGATGATTGATTGATTTTTTAGTTTTTTTTTCAAAAACCGTCATTTCCAAATTAAATGCAAGAAAATGTTGATTTTATCAGATTCATAGAATCTGGCTTGTTATGAACTCCATGCATTGTACTCCCTCTTCCGGTTTTCTAACATTGACTCTCTTTCTTTTTTGTTTGATTTTTAAACAATGGCTCATTCCTTTTTTGGTAAAATTTAGGTTATTTTTATCCAATTAATTTACTTTTTATTATCCTTATACAATTTTCATCACTCATTTTATTTTTCTTATATAATGTTTCATTTTATTTGAGAACAATCTTAAGAAACTAGAGAGAATAACATTGTTGTACTTACAAAATAGTGGGAGCTCGCAAGTCACAAGTTGTCATCTTCTCTTTCTTAAAAAACTGGCACAAATTTCCGAGAAAGGGGTAGTGATTTAATGAGATGTTGAGAGGTTTTATGTCCAAAAAAACAACATTTCCCGGTTCCCTTTCATCCCTTTGCTATAGTTTATCCGATATCTTATCCTCCCTCCGTTTTATATTGCCACACATTTTTTTTTATTGTTTTTGTGAATTTGACACACGTTCCATTTGTAGCAAAATTCCTTCAATTTCATCGACTCATTTTATTTTTTCTTTTTAAATTCAATTTCATCCACACATTTCATTCACCTAAATTCAAACGCCTAAAACTATGGTGTCACATCCAACGAAACGGAGGTAGTAGTAATTGCCAAATTACATTTTACACATTTAAAAATAATATACTAAAGTATAGATTAAATTACACTCAATGCTTGTAAATGAATTAAGTGATTGACATTATTCAGTATAAAGCTAAAATGTGCTACGAAATAAATAATTAAAAAAATATGCAAATAATAAAAGAAGAGAAAGTATCGTGAAAAACGATATTTCCATAAATTTATTGACAGTATACTTTAATTTTTACTTTAAATATCGTAAGTTTGTGGGCGGGTGACCAGAATTGAATGGGTATTGAATTGCAGTTGTTGATTTAGATAGATATCTCGTCAGTTCTATCAGAGGAAACGTGGGCTTGTTGAAACTGGCCATATCCTTCCATTGGATTATGCCTCTCCCTTTTGTTTTAGCCTCTTAAGTCCGTTTTGATAAGGACCTTGGTGGAACCCAGTATGTCACGGATTTTCACACCTATCCTTTTGTTTTTGGAATTAAATATATAAGTGATTCTCTTTTTTCTTTTATTCCCAAACACCATATAATAGAAACAATTTACTTTCTAACTAATCTAAATCCAAGTTGTCTAAAATAACACACTAATATTATAATATATTATTAATTTTAATTATTTATTATATATAATCAATCACCCTGATTATCATATGTTTACCTTTACCCTCAAAAATTAGTTACTACACCCAATTAAAACCCTTCTCCAAGCCGCAACCCTATCCGAACCGCACCCCTTATTCTTCAACCTTTTTCCCCATCTCCCCATTAGGGGAGATGAGAAATAACAGTTTATTTTAATTCAAGTTTTGTTATTGAATAAGTGTGAGATTTATCACCACATATTAGTTTTGCTTTTCGACCTGATCGAATAGATCGTTGTATTCATGATGATAACTCGATTTAATTGTTCATGTTGATGTATTATTCTCGATATGCTTGTACAGACCGTCTGTTCGCAATTTCGTTTTTGGTTGTCAGATTTATTTTTGGGTTTTCATATATCTGGTTCGTCAGATCTGTGTTTTTCAAGGTGTTTACAGTTTGGACAACATAGATCGTGGTTGGATCAATTGGTGTTACAGTTGTAGAAGATCTCTGTGTTGGCGCAGTGATATTGATGCGTGATACGTTCCTCTTTGCCAAGTGGTCATGTTTTTTGCAGTAAGTAAGTTAATATCCGGGCAATGTTACAGTTTTTTATTGAATCTCTGATCTATAATAGTACAGACGATCAGCCTGGTTGACATGTAATTTAGATATCCTTGCAATATGTTAGTTATTGCTAGAGGCTAGTTAGGTTGGATGTCAAATTCACTCAATGTAAATCCCCGCTGATGTCAAATTCACTCAACATCTTGGAACGATTGATTTTTTAAAAAAATATAATCAATCATAACTTGTTAAAATATATAACTTCTAAAGATATATTTAAAACCATAAATATCTCATTGTACTAT
>JAULKM010060372.1:0-12354 GCA_032355605.1 Rubia tinctorum | reverse complement strand
ATTAGACTAAAAATAGGTTACAAAATGAAGGATTTAGATACGAAAACCGAAAATGGTTATCTAAACCCCTTATGATGCAAACCTACCTAAATCTAGCAATCTTCAACAAAAACATAACAAAAGAGATGTTAAATGCTTTGGAAAATACATGCATTTGACGTCTCATTACCACACATTTTGAGTGACTTCTTCGTGTGCTTTTTAACTACATTTAACACTCGATAAAACCCCCTTTCCTCGTGGACGACCTAACTTGCTACTATCTATTTTCTAGTAGTTAGCAGCAATTAGGGCTTAAAAATACTATCTTTCAGAGGCACGACATCGGCCTCCCAAGTGGCTGAATCTGAGGTACAACATTATAATATTTTCCATACTCATAGCTTTGTGAAAAATAAAAATTGCCTACTGCTTATAGATGGTTGATCATGTGCTAATACTATTCTGAATCTTTTAGTTAAGTCAATATTATTGCCTGTTACTTATCATCCATCTCCATATAAAATGATTTTGTGAAATGGATGTGGTGAACTGAAAGTTACTAAGCAATGAATGACTAACTTTATTATCGAAAATACCATGATTATATGTAATGTTATCCCTATAGATGCTAGTCATATTTTCCTGGGAAGACCTTAGCAGTTTTACAGGAATTCAATTCATGATGGCTTCATAAAAAAATCAATGTGATCAATGATAAGGCAAGGTTTACCTTGAACCATCTTTCTCCTCCAGAATTTTTTGAGGCTCAAAAGCGCATGAATGTTGACAAAGAAAGGTTGATGACCGAGTTGTTTCCCCCACAAACTGTTCCATAAAAAAGAACTATGGCACCGAAAAGAATCATTTCAAACCCTAAGTTGATCGTCCCAAATTCTGAGTCGACCAGGGATTCAGGTAAGTGGTGTCCAAATCTATATTCACATCTAATCCCTATACCTTCTACCTTTATGATGTGATCGGAATTACCTCATGATTCCAATATTAGTTTTTATACTTCAGTGAAGGATGTGAATCGTACTATAAATAATAAATCTTCCATCTAAGTCTTCCTTTATAAGGAGACTTATCTCGCAAAAGATGATATTATTTTGCATGTTCCTACACATTTTGCTAAGTTATTACAATATTTTGAAGATGTCTTTCCTACGGAAATCCCTCGTGGTTTACCTCCAATTCATGGCATAAAATACCCAATAGAATTGGTGCCATGTTCTGTGCTTCCTAATTGACTTGCTCACAAAAAAAATCCAGATGAAATGAACGAGTTACATAGGAAAGTTGAAGCTCTTCTTCAAAATGGGTATGTGTGTGAATCTTTAAGTCCTTGTGTTGTGCTTGTTATTTTAGTTCCCAAGAAAGATAAAACATGATGAATGTGTATTGATTGTCGTGCAATTAAAAGATAAATATTAGGTATCGACATCCTATACCCAGGGTAAGTGATATTATTGAAGATCTTCATGGTTTTGTGATTTGTACGAAGATTGATATAACTCAAGGTTATCATAAAATTCGTGTGAAAAAAGGCGATGAATGAAAAAATGCATTTAAGCCTAAGTTTATATTGTATGAATGGGTTGTGATGCCTTTAGTTTAACTAATGCTCCTAATACTTTTATGCGGTTAATGAATCATGTATTAAGAAAATATATTTGTTGATTTATCATGGTTTACTCTGATGATATATTTATCTATTATAAATTAATTAGTGAACATATTAAACAAGTTTAAAATGTCTTACTTGCACTTCCTGATGCTAAATTATATGTGAACATCAAGCAGTATATTTTTTGTGCATCAGAAATTGTTTTTCTAGGATTTGTTGAGTCTAAACTTGGAATTGAACTTGATGGATCCAAGATCGAATCCATCAAGACTTGGCCGACCCTTACCAATACAAATTAGGTGCGGTATTTCCATGGTTTAGCTAGTTTTTATTGAAGGTTTGTGTGTGATTTCTCATCCTGCTGCACCTTTAAATGAGCTAGTTAAAACGGATGTTAAATTCGAATGGGGTGAGAGTCAAGAGAATGATTTTAATGAACTAAAAATGTGGTTATATAATGCCCCAATACTTTCCTAACCTAATTTTGACCGTACTTATGTATGAGAAACGACCTATAGCTTACTTTAGTAAAATTCTTAAGGGTGGTGCTCTTAATTATCCCACTTATGACAGTGAATTCTATGCTTTAGAAACGTGGCAACATTACTTTCTTCCTCTTCCATTTTTTATTCACACTGATCATGAGTTGTTAAAGTATTTGAAGAGCCAGCTGAAGTTAAATAAGTTTCATCTTAAATGGGTTAGCTTTATTGAAACTTTTCCACATGCTCTTAAGTATAAGAAATGTAAAGATAAGGTGATGGTTGATGCTTTTAGTAATATGGTTGCTTTGATTACACGTCTTGATTTTGATATTCTTGGATTTTCTTTTATGAAATATTATATGAGAATGATCCCAACTTTTCATCTGTTAATAATGTATGTGAAAATGGTGCTTTGAATAAGTTATATAAGCATGGTGGATTCTTGTTTCGTGATAATAAGTTCTATAGGTACGCATGGTTGGTGCTCTTCAGGCATATAACTTGTTGCATGATCACTTTTTTGGCCCAAGATGGCACTTTCTATTGATCATATTTGTAGGAATTATATTGAATGTTTGTAGGCTAAATCAAATACTAAGCCTTATGGACTTTAAACACCATTGTATGTTCCTAAAAATATGTGGGTTGATATATCTGAATTTATGCTTGGTTTTCCAAGTTCTCATTTAGGTAACAATTCTATGTTTGTTGTGGTTGATCATTTTCCAAAAATGGCACGCTTTATTCCTTGTAGAAAAATGAATGATTCAAAGCATCTTAAGGAAGTTGTTCATTTACTTGGGATACCTACAAGCATTGTATATGACCGCAATGTTAAGTTATAATCCTACTTTTGGAGTACACAATGGGGGAAGTTGGGTACTTAGTTATTGTTTTCAACTGCTAGTCATCCACAAACGGATGGGCAATAGAAGTCATAACGGGTACATTGGGAACTATCCGTCGTGTCTTATTGCAAATGAATTTTAAGAGTTTGGAATCTTGCATTCTGATAGCAGAGTTCGCCAATAATCTCACTATTCACTCTATTACTTCTTTATCTCCATTTGAAATTATTTATGATTTCCTACCTGTTACTTCACTTGATCTTATTCCTTTGAATTTCTAACATGTTAGAAACCTTGATGAAAAGAAGAGGGGTTTTTTTGGTGAAGAAATTGCATGAAAAAGTTATACTAGGGATTGAAAGGATGAATGCTCAGAATGCGGACAAAGTAAATCCTGGTCGAAAAGTGATGGAGTTTGAACTAGGTGACTGAGTTTGGTTGTATCTTTGCAAGGATAGTTTTCCTAATGCTCAGAGAGAATAATACAAATATCAAACATAGTGATAGTCTTTTTCAATTCCTTGAACATATGAAAGACAAAGTATATAAGATTGATTTTCCTGGCGACTATGGTGTTAGTACTAAGTTTAATGTTGTTGATTTACCTCCATTGTACTTTTGAGGATGATTCAATTTCTGGATGAAACCTTTCGGCCAAGGAGAGAATAATGCAAATATCAAGAACAACTCCATGGATGAATACATGCCAAGTCTTGATAATATAATCAAAGGTCATGTTCGAGATCCTGAAAGTGATTTGGCGGGTCTTATGACTAGGTCAAGGAAGAAACTTAGAGATGCAGCCTTGAATGCATTTATAAAGAAGATTAATGGTGAATATTTGAAGATCACAATGGAAATATGTTGGATTAGTGTTATTCTTATTTCTAAGGATTAAATTCACGAATATGAAGATTAATGAAGCGTCTTAAAGAACCGGTTGGACCTTCATTTAATGGGTTGGTTAAACAACACTTTATATTTTTCTTAGTTTAAGTTTTATGGTATTTTAGCCCATGATAATCTCAGCCATGTTGGCCCAATTTGAGATGATTCATGTCTGCATTCAGGTCTTAGAAGATCAATTCAAATATGATTATATTAGGCAAGATTAGATTTGATCAGATTTGCAAAGATTAGATAGGATTAGATAAGATAAAATAAGGATAATTAAGCTAGAATTAGATGATGAATTCAGCCATAATTTAGGTTAAATTAGGAAGTTTAGTTTGATATGGTTTTAGCTTCTTAACACTGCCATAAGTTATTTCAGTTTCTGCCAGGATTTACCAAATGCAATCTTCTTTGTCTTCCTTGTGTCCAAACCTATGCGCTATAAATAGGGGATGGTCCTCAATGTTTTTATTCAACCTTTTATCAATCACGTACATCATATTTTGAGTTTAATCTTGTTTCTTATTCAAGTTTTTAAACCATTAGGTTTTGTGTTTTCAATTTAGTGCTCAGAACAAGTCGTTCTTTGTGTTAAAGTGTGCAAGTGGTTCTTAGTTCGTGGAGTAGACCTTGTGTCACTGAACTTCAATTTACGTTCATCAAAAGATTTTGAGTGTGTTTTCTTAATTTAAAGAAGGTGCTTCGATTATCCCGTTGATGAGTGCTTTTGATCATTCCTCAAACATGATCTTTGTAAAGAGATTCATATCATAATTTTAATTCATAAATCCTTTTTATGATCATAAGTTTCAGAGTACCTAAACATTATACGGGATGATTTTATAATTAGTATGATCAATAGGGTGATTTGATATTTATTTTTTATTTATTGTAATGAACTATCTATAATTATGAGCACTAATTAAAATGAATATCAACATATGAATAACTATATACAAACTAAAAAAAATAGGAAAATAATATTTTTCATAAATAATTTAATCATTAGTCCGTGTAAGAGGAGACCTTCTCTTTTTTTTTTGTAGCTTTAAAAAAACAACTTTTTAGTAGTATGATAAACACCCACTACAAGAAAATTGACGTTTTTACTTTGGACTTTTTATCGCATTTTCTTTAAAATAATTGCCAAAGAACCGAGGTAAAGGGTTCTTTTACCTCAGTCTTGTTTGAAAACAAATCATAAGGTTTTTTTAACTCGGATAAAAAAATAGCCGAGGTAAAAAGTGGTTATTTATCTCAATTATTTAATAAACGAGGTAATAAGTTTAGAAATTAAATTAAATGAAGTAACCAAAGGTTATGCGGCGTCGTTAATGTTGTTCTATCAAATGGACGACATCACATTATAAGTTGGTATTACATATGTCATATGTCATGGACGGCCGATGTCGGTTATTGTTCAGAAAAACTGTTTAAAAGAAATTGGGGTCGAATCATTTCCCAAAGATAGTTCAATTTTTTAACTATTTTCTTGTTTAAAAATGATTGAAACACTTTTATTCATACTCGAGACTAATTTAATTTTGTTCTTGGAAAGTAATTGAAAATTATAATTTTCAATGGTAGGGACTAAAAAATGAGACAACCAATACATATTAAATCAACCAAATCATTAGTGTATGAAATTTCACATAAAATAAATGAAAAAAATTCCAAATTCACAATAATGTTATTTTTATTCCAATCCTAAATCAAAATACTCATAAGCAGAAAAATTCAACGACACATAATCATGACCTTGGACTTTATGCAATCGACGGTAGCATCAAGTAGCTCGAAGAAGACTGCATCCCCAATAAATAGGCCATTGTCAGTAAGAAAGTGTCCAACCCCCTTTAGAGACGGGGTCTTGATCTTCTTGTTCCCCGATTAGCTCATGTGCCACTCAGATTCATTGCACCTTAGCACAACGGAAGTCTTCTGACTTGGTAGGCGTGCTACCATGTTCCTCGGATATACTAGATCATAAAAAAATACAGTTAGTATGGAATGATTTACAAAAAAATAAATGTTAAACGAAACATAAATTACGTGTATTAGGTAGGACTTACCAAAGTTTTGCTGGACAAGATGCAACTGAAATGTGGACAATCCAATGACATGATATAGTGTCTATCTATAACCGAATCTAGCAACATGCTACATGTTCCCCTAAACACCGATAAGGAAATCAATAATTTTGCATAAGTACCCAAAAAAATAAATCTAGGAAACTGAATATAAATGACTCACCTCAAAGTTGGCACAACTGAATTTACCACTGTCAGCCATGATTCTTGAATTTCATAAAAAATAAATAAAATAACGGCAGTAATTGAAAATTTTAAAATATGACAAATCATTTGGATTTGCATAGGAACTGAGTATATGCGACCTCGATTGCAGTTCAAAAATGCTATCGGTTAAGCAAACATCTTGTGACATAAATTGTATCTATGATTGTCCAAAGCAGATTGATGACCAACACGCAAATAAGATATCAGTCAACAATCAGTTATAATGACACCACAACTGGCTGGTTACCGACTCCGCTTTCAAACTAAAACCCTAAACTACTATGAATGACTGACACGAACATCCAACTTCGGTTACCAATTGAGAACACCGATTGTTGACTGACTGACGACCGATGCCACATGCATCTTGAAATCCTAATCGAACACATTCATATATACCAACGAATCTAGCTCACATAACAATAAAAAAATATAAATACTGTAATTGAAGAAAAATTAGAACATGAATTTTACATAAAAATATTTACACAAATTTCGATTCCATACAAATTATAAGTACAATTATTTTTATAAATACAACAAGGAAGTAATTCAGATTGAATGTAGACCCTAAACGCAACCATATCTCTTCAAATTTGTAAGCATAATGAATGAGGGGAAGGAGAATGGGTGGGAACCCTTTGGAATTCGTGGGAAAGATGAACAATTTGAATAGATTTTGAGGTTTCTCTCTCTCTCTCTCTCTCTCTCTCCCTCTATATATATATATATAGATGTCATGAAACAACATCATTTCAAATCATGGGAAATCCATCACGAATGTGCGATGTCGATTGTCCTGTTCATTGGACTGACAAGAAATTATCCCAAGACTGACGTCAGCCATATCAGTATGTGCTCTATTTCTGGCTCAAATAATTACTTTTCCACTATAAAAATGAAATTGAGGCACAATTGATGTATGGCGAGAAATTAAAGATCAATTTTTTTGGCATCGATATATCTATGTAGGTTTATAATAGAAATTGACCCATGTTTAATCTAGATAACACTAGCACTTACAGGTTGAAACTTTTGGCATCTATATTAGTTTTAAAAAGAAGTCAAGCCACAGTTTACTGAACGCGAGTAAAGTTTGAACCTTTTGGCAAATTGTGATGTCAAGAAGTCAAGACGATGTTGATTGAACACCGAGTTAAGGTCGAATGATTAGCATCTATGTTAGTTAAAAAAAGAAGTCAAGCCACGGTTGTCCTAACAAGACCGAAGGTCGAACTATTTGGCATCTATGTCAATTTATGAAAGCACTCAAGCCACGGTTGACCTAACACAAGTAAAGCTCAAACCTTAACTTGTCATTTATGTCAATTTATAAAAGAAGTCAAGCCATAATTGACCTAATACGAGTAAAGTTCGTACCTGTTGGCAAACATCTATGTTAGTTTACAAAAGAACTCAAGCCATAGTTGACCAAATACGACTAAAGTTCGAACCTTTTGGCATCTATGTCAGTTTACAAAAGTAATAAAGTCATGGTTGACCTAAAACAAGTATGTCAAACCTTTGGACATCTATATCAGCTCAAAAAAGAAGTCAAGTCATGGTCGACCTAATACGAGTAAAGTTAGAACATTTTGGAAAATTGTGATATCTGGCATCTATGTTGGTTAACAAAAGAAGTAAACCCCCCATAATTTCCTTGTATGTGCCAATATAACCTCAAATTTGCTAAAACTACTCATATAACCCTTCACCGATATTGAATAGTAAACTTAAACCCCCAAGACCTATGATTGGTGTTAGACCCCAGTATCTCTAACACAGACCCAATATAAATGACACAACTACCCTCACAATTGAAGATATTAATTTTCCACACATTCTGTTTGTTCCCTCGGCACCACCACTATGCACACCACCAATCACACTCAAACCACTACCTCTAAGAACATATTGTACCTCAACTTGTATCGCCACCACAACCATCTGCCCTATCAACTCCCATCATAAAAATTGTGGTTTGTTGATTATTTGTAGTTTAAATTCAGAAGACTGAAACTTGTCGAGCATTCTCCATTTCCATGGGAAACCACCAACATCACCACCAAGCTCATTACCTCTAACTCATTCTTCCCTTCTCTTTCCTCTATAAAAGAAGAGTTTAATTTTACCATCAATCTTCTTAAACCCACACCCCCAACATTCGTCACCTTCACCGCTATCATTGATCTCTTCCTGGTCAAGAAAACCACAACACGCCAAGTCCAACGTCGAGTTGACCTAGTTGGACTCAAGAGAAAGTTTTACCTCTATGACCATGTCTCTGCCATATAGTTAGGCTTGGATAGACTTTCCAAGAAGAAGAAAAAACCTGAGATTATGGGCCATTTGGTTCAAATAGGGAAAGGAAAAGGAATCAAGAAAGGGAAATGAAGAGAAAGGAAAGGAATAACCCTATTTTTAAAAAATATGTTTGGTTCAATTGTGGAAAGAAAATAAAATTCCTTCTCATTCCCTTTGTTACGGCTTGGTTCACACTAGGGAAACGATATTGATTTCTAGCATTATTTATAAAATAACATACATAAGTATAAAATATTTTTGCATTATCAAATCTGCTAAAAAATATATAAGTATTTCATAATTATTGTCATATCTAGTTCATATTAATATGCTGTATGTTATTAAAAAATATGTATATATATCGTAAATATTTTATTTATACATTGTCATCTTTACATATTTTTTATTTCATATCACATGCGATAGATTGATTTAAAAATATGCAGTTCATTTCATATAAAATATGCTAAAAATGATGATATAAAAAATCACATACGTAAATCTTTTAAAAATGGACATCTAGAGGATATTATTTCAAAAACATAAAATCGATGTAAATCCAAAATATTACATAATGTATTATATTCATCAACACATAAATATTTTTCTAATAGAATACTTATATTTTATAAATCAAACATTGATTATTCAACATCGAAAACCATATTACACATAAATATCACCACCTCCATCAAAAACATCAGAATCAATTTTAAACTTCACATATTGTCTTTTCATCCAGGTAAGACATTGGTAAGACGTTCAATTTGTTTGACTGACCTCTATAATATAATAATATTTATGAAATAATATTATTTCTTATAAAAATTATATAAATATTAATTTTATTAATATTCCACCCATATAAAACTCGAAAATAAAATTATAATATTATTTTTTACGTATGAAATTAATTTTTTGTCTTAAATTTAATTCATTTAAAGTATAACATTACAATTATATTATATAATCATAAAATAATAGTATTTATATAAAATAACATAACTATTATTCACAGTATAAATTTTTTTAAAAAATACTTTAAAGAGAGTTCATATAAAAATTATAGTTTCATTTAAATTCGAACTATATAAAATACAAAAATAAAATGATAATATTTTAATTGAACGCATAATCATAATTTTTTAATTTTTTATTTTGATAATATATAAATTGAAATCTTATTTTGAAGTTGAGAAAACAAAGAGGAAAGTGTAAGACCAGAGGAAGACTACAAGGAAGGGGAATCCTTGTCCCATGTAAGACCAGTGAATCACGTTAACCCCAGTTGGGAGAATTGTAAAACTAGAAATGGGGAAAGAAAATGATAAAAAAGGTAAACCAAACACTAATTAAGTGAATCACTATCTCAGAATCCCTTTAACTATGTTGATTCACCCCAACCAAATGCCCATTGACAATCAAAGGCAAGGGTTAGGATTCTTCCTCCCGAAAAACACCATCACTGTATCATCGAAGGAAAGTGGGAGGGGTGGGCTTTAAGGTGTGAATGTAGGGGAATGGTGGTGGTGGGATTAGGGTTAGCGGTGTGAATTAGAGGGAGGAGGGAGGAGGGAGGGGTAGAGTTCGAGTGTGAATCAGAGGGGTGGTTTAGAGGAAAATCGAGACAAATTTTCTTTTTCATTTTTTCCAAATTCAAGACGAGATCATTTTGATATTTTTGGATTTAGTAGATTTTGACCGACATTGATCCAGATGTCAGGCTAACTCATGGTCATATCTGCAGTTTAAAAAACTCGATGTCGTACGAGCACATGAGTTGGTAGATTTTAAATAAAACATTTCAGCTACTAGTTAAGATTTCATTTAGCACTTTGGAGAAACTGAGACCTTCATTATTATTATTTTCTCAAAGAAAAATAAAAATATAAAAAGAATAACATACACTCCCCGTTTTCTTTTAACCTTTTCACTTTTACTTTTTAAAATATAAAATACATAAACCCAACTGTCAATATTTTTAAAGATATATAATCAAAATAATAATTTTTAAAAATATATGTTACTACGAATTTAGCAATATTTTGCATGATAATATTTCAATTTATATGTTAATAAAATTTTACGATCAAAGTCATACATTTTTACGGAGGAAAAAAATATAGTGAGAAATTTTAAAGAAATTAAGAAAAAATAACAAATGAGTTTTTTAAGGAGAAAAGAGAAGTAGACAAAATCTTGGGAAAGGCCGTATTTTCATAAGTATATGGAAAAACGAGGTTAAATTATAATTTTAAAAAATTAAAATATTTTAGTTGTAAAATTAAAATTTTATTATGCAATGTGTAATAGTTATAATTTTCTGGGAAATGTTAATTTAAAAGAAAAATAAAATTGTTTTTAGTACGTGCGGGGTGGGGAGAGTTGTCATTATCGGAACATAACGTCAAAGATTTAATTTATAAACCGTGTGTGTCCGTCCACTCAGAATCTTGTAGGTGGACTACGTAGACTATATAATATTAATATTATTTATTTTCTTTAGATCACATTTATAATGTCGGGTGAAAGGGCCAGAGCCCTCAAATTGGCTCGTTTTTCTAATTATTTTTGTTAACTTTTGGCTTCAGTTTTGTGGCCACCAATTTCATCCATTCCACCGACGAAACATTCTGCCAACTGTCTTAATTTATGTTATTTTGTTGTTTGCCAAATCATGATATACCAGTCAATATATATATAGTAATATACTAGAAACCAACGAAAATAGAAAATACCATTCATCTTCGTAGCGGTGCTAATTTGTAGAGATGGGTGGGTGGTGGTGTTTTTCGATCACCCCGATTGCCAAAATCTGGCCAAAATACATTGGAATCTGACCAAATTCCAGCAATTAGTGGCTGTCCGGCGGCGATTGGGCAGCGGCAGGGAAGAGGTCTCGTGAGACACATATGAAACTACCACTTGTGGCTCACATTTGAGCCACAAGTAAAAATTTCATATGTGAGCTATGTGATGCTAGACACAAGTATAAAATTGGTATGCGAGCCGTGAACCAGGTGATGCTAGCCACAAGTACAAAATTGTGATGCGAGTGATGCAGGTCACAAGTTCAAAATTGAGATGGGAGCCACAAGTACAAATTTACGACGCGAGCCATGTGATGCAAGCCACCGACCACCAGAAACTCATCGGGTTTCACCGGAAATTGGCCGAAAAATCACCGAAAATGGCCCGGACGGCCTCCAGCTATTTCCAATCTTAAAACATTTTTAAAAATTTAAAAATCAATATTTTAAATTAATTATTAATTATTAAATTATTAATACCTTTTGTATATATAAAGTATAAATACCGGGCGTATACCTTTTTTAACTACATAAGAATCAATGCTCAACAATCACTTAATATCGCCTACCTAGTCTCGAATTTATAAAAGATATTTAGTGGAGACATGTAAATTATAATTAATAAATATATTTTATAATATAAATATAAATAAAGAGATAAGTATCAATGAAAATTTACCTCAATAAAAACAAAATAACTGATATAATTTTATAATATTTTCTCAATCAATGCTTGATAACTCTTTCTTCATGAAATGAACAAGATATACACCCTATGTCTCAACCAAATCTGCAAAAAAATTAATTCAGTCAAAGCATTCGAACTTTGACCACATATTTGAATACATATAGGAATAGTAACTTTATTGTATGAGATATGGTTAGATTCGTCGTACATGTAGTTTTTAAATATCAAATTCGTGTGTGTTGTTATTGTCCGTAGCTACACATATTTATGGTCAAACATGTCTAGTAAAGGCCGTGAAAAAATTCTGTGCAATTTTGGGTGGGACATAGGAAATACTTTTTTGGGATATATACCAATATAACCCTACCTACTTGACATAAGTGCCAATATAACCCTCAGATAATTTTTAGTTCAGATAT
>JAULKM010060361.1:0-12354 GCA_032355605.1 Rubia tinctorum | reverse complement strand
TTAGACTATAGGATTTTCAGATGTATTCCATCGCTTTTTTAGTTGTAGCTATAGCGTGTTACCGCGCTTCAGATACAAATTAGATTTTCATCTTATTCTGTAATCTCACAAATTGCTTCCATCTGAGGAAATCATTTTAGGGTTTGAGGAGGTTAATAAATATCCTCCCACCAATGGTGGTTTTAATTTAAAAAAAGTGTAGTGAGGAGTGTGGTATGAAAGGGAAGATGGAATGTGTTAATTATTTGACTATAAATGTCTTGTTTATTTGTTAAGGTGAACTTCATGTGTAGAAATTCACTAGTTTTAGACTACATTTATCAATGACCCAGACCAACAAAAAATTCAAATTAAATACTATATCTCTCATCCACCTACTCAATCCACATTCCAACCAATTTATTTTCTTTTAAAGGTTTATCAATAACTCAATCCAACCAAACTTTATCTTTATCTTATCTTTATATATATAATTTTAATATCAAATATAAATAGTATATTTTAAAATATTAAATACTGATATTTTAGTTATGTTATTAAATATTAGATAATTAAAAATATATTAAAATGGATAGATTGAAAATAGTTGCAAAAATGGAGTTGTGCATTGACAAACATTAACAGTAATTATTAAAATAGGAAGAAGAGAAATATTGGGTTGTGCATTGAACTATGACAAAATTGATCTCTAATTATACATAATAAAAATGTGTTAATTGTAATCAATTTTATTTAAAAATAAAAATAAAAATAATTTAGTATTTAAATAAGGATATAAAACTATAAAATTGAATTTGATATTGTATATTTCTAACCAATGAGAGTGTGACACATGATCACACCCCACTCTTTGACCTAGCAAAATAAAGGGTGCTTTTGGCCCTTAAGTTACACGATGTTGGGCTGACCCTTTTTATTTGACATTTCTTTAAACACAACAGTGGTGACCGAATACAAGGTCTTAGGACATTGCATCAATTAATGGGCAACTCTATTTTTCTGTATAGAAATTCAACATATTTGTGGATTATTGAAATGATTTTCACATTTATCATTTTGAATTATGCAATAATCTTTTAGTTATGATAAATTTTAGATAACTTTCATATATTTATTTAACTTTATTTAACTTCTTTCATTCACTTCACTACTTAACGTTGAGTTAGTACTGTTATGTGCATGATTAGTGAACAAATTAGGATCAAAATTTAACCGTTGTTCACATAAAATCAAGGACTCCTATGTCCACTTCCTTTGATAATCTCTTGCACTACCCTATTCATTTTGACTTGGATAGTGGAGGTGAAAATTTTCCACCATCTACACAGCATATAAACTTTTCCAATCTTGATTAACGTCTGTTGCCTGGAAAGTCTGATCGGGATATGGAAATTTCGGACAGATCAGTACTCAACCAACATCATCAACAAAATTCAATCCATTTGGATTGAATTGGGAACCTGGGGAGCAGTGATCCTTTGTGACACTAGAGAGGGTAGTGATCCCCTACGTCTACAGGTGGTGATCATTCATAGCGCGCGAGGCGTTGCCACCACCCGACACTGGAGACAAAAAGTCACTCTAAAAAATAAGGCTTCATCCAAGTTGATCGGATATAAATTTAAACGACAGGGATTTATGACTTGTATCATGCTGTGATATGGTTCTAGTGTTAAGTGTGACTCATTCAGACAGTGTGTTTAATTTTGATCGTGGGATGAAATTGAGATTTGATTTGTGTGTTTGTGTGTGAGTGAGTGAGTGAGAGAGAGATGTTGTAGAGGTGATAGTGCCTTGAAGGTAGAGGTGTAACTGATGTTAGAATGTTTCAAACAAGGTGTCTGTTAATGGACTTTGGAGGAGGTGAGATGGTGAGAGTGATGTTTTCAAGCTAGTGGTTTGGTGGTGATGGTTTGACGATGGCAGTGTTTGGAGTTGCTTTTAAAGGTCGGTGGAATGCCTTAAGTGTGGTGTCGTTAATGGGTTTGGAGGAGGTGAAATGGTGGGAAGGATGTTTTAGAATAGATGTTTTGGAAGTGATGGTTTGATGATGCCGGTATCTAGAGGTGTTTAGAGGTGGCATTGTTTGAAAATGTTTTGGAGGTAGCGGTGTTTGATTTGGTAGACCTAGTGATTATGATGCTTTGGAGGGAGGGGGGATTTCATATTTTGATGGCGGCGTCTTTGTTGCTGATTTAGAGGTTGCGGTAACGGTATATATTTATTTGAGTAAAGTGCTAAATGACCCTAAATTTAGGTTGAAAGTGCCCAATATAACCCTGCAATCTTAGAAAGTGCCAAAATAACTTTCGACTCGTTTGACTTTTTTGTCAACTGATTTATGGCCGGATTTTGACGAAAATAAGATTTTCCCTTGAATTAAAAAAAGGAAAAATAAATAAAAAGATGAAAACCTCATTTCCTATATTCTTTCTCTCCCACCCCCAGTATTTTCTCCCCCCTTTTCTTTGTTTTCTTTCTTCCCCTGCGACGGAGGGTTTTCATCATCTTTCCTTCCCTCACCGCCACACACATCGCTTCCGTTTCCTTTCTTTTTCGTTTTTGGGCTCATTTTTTCGCCGGTGGCTTACAACATCAGCAACGTCTTTTGGCTCGTTTTTTGACGGTGGCTTGCAATAGCGGTGTCGTGCTAGGGTTCATTAGAAATCGGGTTTGCAGATGTAGGCTTACAATGACAGTGGCGTGCTAGGGTTCACTGGGCCGACAACGGGTATGGCTTGGCTGATGGCAAAAACGACGGCGAGCGGTGGTGGCTGAATCCGAGGAGGCTAGTGATTGTCGTCACTCTGAATAGCATGATGGATAGCATTCGTGGATGCAGATTCGGAGAATGGCGAACACGTTGAAGCTGGTGGCGTCGCCGCTTTTTTGGGTGGTGGTGGAGCAGTAGTGGATAAAGATAGCATAAAGAGGAAGTATAATTTGAGGAGTTTAAGGTAGGTGCTCAGCGGCGGCGCGCCGCTAAGCGAGGCAGTGAGAAAGACGTTTGTGGAGAAGTTTCCACCGATGAATGTGTTGGTAGGGTATGTAATGACTGAGTCAAACGGTGCTAGAGAAAGGGTGGGGAGGGGAGGGGAGGAGAAAGGGTGGAGGAGCCACGAGGAGAGGAGACATGGAGGAGGAGGGTAGCGACGACCGGGGGGTGGGAGGGGATGGCAGAGACAGCGACGATGTTTCTACTGGCGGCGGGGCGGAACACGGCAGCACCGATGGCGAAGTTTTGAAGAAGAGAGGTAGGTTTTGGAGAAGAAAAATTGGTTTGTCATAAGGGTATTTTTGTCATTTCATTTCCTAGTCTTGCCTGAATTCATTTTGTCAATGCCAGAATTAGCGTGCTTGGCATTATCGGCACACATTTTTTAAAAGTTAAGGTTAGATTGTCATATACAAGAATTAGTTAGGGTTAAATTGACAATTTCTAAGATTGTAGGGTTATATTGACCCTTTCATCATTATATTAGGATTATAAATGTATTTATCCCTATTAATTTTGATTATGATTTTATTATGGTAATAGCATATGGTCAAGATCGAAAAATAAATCAGTAAAACTTTAGTAATTACAAAATTCACTTTCCTTAGTTACTGTGCACACCCCTACATTTAGGTAAATAAATCAAATACAAATGTGGTCACAATTGTATTAGAAAATATAAATCACCAACCAAAATTCTTGAAAGGCGTAAGAGCATGTGCAGTGGCGAAACTACTCTAAAATTGCTTTTATGATTTTAATTCATTAAATATTCAATCTCTCTCTTTCACCCCATCAACTGAAACCACAAAAAAATACTCCATTTTTACCTCTACAATGACTGAAACCAATATAAAATCACTTCATGGATCTCACTTGATTTTCTCAATGCTACTCATTAATTTTACCTTCAATATTTAATTTAAATAAATTTGCCTACCCAAGATAAATTGAAATGTGAAATTTAATAATACACTTGTAATTTTTAAATTGTTTTTTTTCAAATTTCATTTAAAAATTTAATTTAATTTTTAGAAAATTATTTTATGGACCAAAATTAAAAAGGTTCATATATATATTTTTAAAGAATTTAATTTGATTTTCGAAAAGAATTAAAATTTAATATCGATTGATTTTTTGTAAATTAATAAAAGAAATTTAACTAAATTAAAAGGTCATGGTACAATTAAAATAATGCAAAATGCCTGAAAGTGCATAGGTATTTGAGCTGTTTCACGGGCTGCTGACAATAATTTCAACCGGGCGATTTCAGATATCAGTAACTGGTCCTTGGTTTCAATTAATTGAAACCACTTTAAAACTCTCATTGTGAAAATTTGTGATTTCAATTTGGTTTCAATTTTAACTTGAAATCACTCTAAAACTTCCACTGAACACCCTCTAAGTCATGGATTGATGTGAATCCTAAAGTTAAATCCAACATAATGAGGCACTATGCTGATAAACAAATCAAATTAAGGAAATGTAATAGTGGAACCATGTTCATTAGTGCTCCTTCTGATTTTCTAACATATGAGCTTTTTTATTGTAAAAAAATTCAAGGCATATTTGACTATCAATTATTTTAATTGCATACAATAACAGATTTCATATGAGATGTCTTTGGACTATCTGTAGTTTATAAAAAGTGAAATTTTATAATCCTTTATTATATGAAATTAAAGTTATCGGTGATAAAACATGCCTTAAAAAAATTTAAAAAAAATGGAGTCATTGTTAAGAGGGAGTATCTTACATCGGAAGACATGAATAAATTAGTCATCGGTGGGCAGCGAATCTTACATCAGAATACATGAATACTCCTGTTTTGTTATTTATGACACACTTACTATAAATAGATATTTTTTTATTTGGCACGCTTTTTATTTTTGGCAAGATTTTTTCAATTTCATCAACTCATTTAACTTTTAAATTTTTACATTTAATTTTATCCACTCATTTTTTTCACCTAAATTCAAGTAACTAAACCTATGGTGTCATAAATAGAAAAACAGAGGAGTACATTAGTTATCGGTGGGGAAGCGATAGCGACAACATGGAAAGGTGGCCTCTGCCTTTTGACTCTTGCCACTCCGAATTCCGAAGATACGCATGCATGGACATCACTTTCTTTTGCTTTTGTGTCTAACATTCATTTTCTGATTTATTTTTTAAAAATGATGCATCGAATGATTGAGTGTTAGAGTTAAATTATAAATATATATGCGATAACTAGATAGAGCATAGAGTCCGCCTCTTGAAATACGGTCTTTCTATAAGTTATGGAAAGATCAAAGTTTAAAGTGTAAATTAGAAGAAATTAAGATAAAATTTTTGGGTTGCATGAACCGAGTTATAAAATTTATAACTACTACACGTTGCATTATAAAACTTTAATATTAAAACAATGACCTTTTACCTTTTATTATTCTAATTAAACTCCGTCTCTTCATAAGTTTATGGAAATACTGTCTTTTCCAAAACTTATACAAATCGAGCTTTCACTTTCGCCTCAAATCACCATATTACATGACTAAATTTCATTTTTGGATCATGCATCACATCGTATATGACGTGACCTAGCTGTATTATGAGTTAGGTTTTGTCTCTTAATTTTGTCATTCTTCATTTCTGCACAGTTTAACAAAATTTAGTAAGAAATTGAGTTCAAATTAATTCGGTAAATTTTGTCACTGTCAGTGACATATAAGTAGGTTTCGTGTTAGATCATTAGATCAATTATAAAAAAAAATATTTTTATAATTTTCAATGGAGAGGTTGTTTAAGATGGTACAAACTTTTAATCGAAATTCACAGTTTGACATCCAAAACTTGAATTCATCCTATAAAGATACCCGCTTTTCATTTATGTCGCAAAATGGTGTCTTTCAGCAAAAAATGTATACCAATTAGGATCAAAATTGTGCCATAATGGTACCCTCTTTTTTTTTTTTTAAAAAAACTTTTTTCGGTACATTTCTGAGAATGTGGATACTTTTTAAGAACAATTTTAAAAATAGGGTACCAAACTATGTTTTATAAAATAAATCAAAATCAAAATCAAATCACTATTAGTCATATGCAAATAACCTAATCTAATGGTTAATCAGAATCAATACTTTGTGTTACAATATTTATTAATTTAATAAGAACTATTACATTGCAACTTTGACAGAAATTATCAGGGTATACATACTAGGTCGGACAGGTTACACTACTTCAAACTAAAACCAATGTAGCACTTTGAAAGTATTGCTTTGGAGCTAAAAAAAACTAAGTTGGACCTATTGTAACACTTTTACAAGTATTACCTTAAGTGATGTTGCATTAGATATTATGCAATATTTTTCAACATCTAGGTAACATTTTCAAAGATTTAATTAACACTTTATAAGTTATGTTGGAGTAAGTGATGTAATAATCATTCCAATGAGACGCTATAATCAATCTTGGATGATTGTGGTAAAAGATTTCTTGGATATCGATGTGAGTAGCGTTACGTACACTTTTCTTAAAAAGTAATTCGATCCTATTACAGGCTTGAGTTACACGAATTCTTCTCGAGAATAAAACAATCAAAATTCCCACTTGATCTAGGTTTGAAACAAGAGAAAAGTTTTGAGTGTTTTTGGTTAGTGAGTAAATCTGAGAAAATTATGAAAATTTCATTTTTTTTTTTGTTTTTGTGCATACATATGCATGTTTATATAGGAGATGTCCGAAGAAGATGCTACCCATAATGTAATCTGTGGGTTATATGTCACCATGCTTACGATGCATCATTCTGATACAATTCAAATACATCATATCTTTCCACATGAATGATTACATTTTCCACATCCAATATACCGTAGTTATCATAAATGAATTCTAAAACAACGCATTTTCCACATAAATGATTACATTTTCCACATCCAATGTACCGTACTATCAAAATCATAATGAACTCTGAAATGTACATCTTTCCACATCAGAATAAGACATGTTAGTCATCAAAATTCCGGCCAACATAATTTTATACTTATTCTAAAAACAGTAAGCTCGTAGAAAGTTTATACAACTATGCACTCTGCACCACCAAACTTGTTTTAACATCCCGAACTCACAACTACTCGAATCCAATCAAATTCAATAGTTTGTGTTTCTTAAAACACCAACAATCTTCCCCCATTTATGTATTATTCTTGATTCGGAAAATCCAAAAACCAAAACAAACAAGTGCATAAATGAAAATGTCTTGAAGATTGAATTTTCACCTTAGTGAATTACACATTCCAAATGTTCGAGAATCGAGGTGTATCTGAAGATTGAACCTCTCAACCTATTTGAACACTTGAAGATAATCCACACACAAGTTCAGATACAACTCAAAAGATTAAAACTGACGGTATACAAGCCATGTGTCTCTATCCATTCATGAGTGCATACAAAGTCAAGCCTGAGCTTATTGAAGCGGCAACATTTCACACATCATATAGGTGAATCTCTTTTATCGTACACCTACAAATGTACTTTGTCAAAATATCCATTAAGACGTTAAAACTTCAACCTAACTTCATTGCAGGTCCTAACATATTACCTAGATGTTGAAAATATTGCGTAATTGTAGGTCCCAACATATTACAAAATCATATGTTTTAATCTCAAGAAATAGGCCTTCCACATTGAATTTTACTCTAACGTCGTATCAGAGCAAAATTGGGTATCCTATTATCAGAGATTTAAATAGGGTTTAAACTCATCCCGATCACCGACTTGTTTATCAAGTCTATAACTAGTCACTTCGTCAAGTGTTCCGCTAGATTGTGTTGATATCTTATAAAATCAACTGAAATCAAACCACAAGTTACTAATACATGATTCACGCTATGCCTATAGCCCAAGTGTTTAAATATTCCATTATACACTACACTAAGCCTTAGCCACCTAACAGCTTAGGCTACAACAAAAATTCATATACCAAATTTCGTAATCATTCTGCCTCTTTACCTGCAGTTTACATAACCATTTCTTTCATCATTCAATTTCAGATTTCTTGTTCCATGCATTTACAAGAACCTTTAACATTCAAACATCAATCATGCATGCATGAACAATATTTTTCTCTCATAGATATCGTACAAATAAGGCATATCATCAAGCATCATACCCTTCACGATTAAAATGAAAACTTATAATTAAATATACTTATCTCTTTCATGTCTCTTGGAACTTCTTCACCGTAAATGTCGCCATTTTGAATTATACCTATTTTAATTCATAATTCATGAATTTATAGGATTTTACCTCCTCTTCCAAATTGGGTTCTACGAGTATGGTTTATGAATCGAGATTTTAGGAACCAAAACCAAACTCTTCTAGCATTTTCTAGGATCAAAGGTTTCATGAACCTTTTATACATTAACGAAATTTCCATATTTTCTTAAAATCATAATGTCGTTCACAGGAATTTCAAATTTTCATAAATTCATGGTTCTTTTCAAGAACAAATAATGCCTTTTATCAGAGTCACACCAATTTTGAGTTTTACAATTTCATCAATCAAAACTCATTCATATTTCTTCATGTTACACAGCTACATCCAGAAATATTTTTCATAAAACACGCATGCTCTCATCCATGCAATAATTTAAAAAGCTATGACACATACATACCTAATTGTTCATAAATAAGCATTTATTTTCTTATTTTCAAAACATTATTTTTCAAAGCGACTCAGTGGACCGAACCATCCCCACGAAGATTAAATCCTCTCAAGGATGTGTGCCAGAAATTAATAATAACTTTTAATTTTTTTTATTTAACCACAATATATACTTCATATAGTGCAACAGTAACATGACATTAATAATTGAATTAATTTTTTTGCATGACGAATGAGGAATTGATCCAATTATTTTCAGTACGCATTGGTCAAACTAAACAAAAGTCATGCACGGTTACATATTTACATGGCATCACATTCAGAGTTCAAAACCAAAATACAATGCAGTGAAATTAGTTAAGCATTCATCATTCAATGCATATCAAACAAATAACAATCTTGTTAAAAACCAAAGAATAACACAAAGTACTGAAATTATCACCCTTTTTTGTGATGCCATGCCAAAATCAATATTTCATCCAAAAATCATATAATTAATTGAACAATATTGCATGATTTGATGACACAAATGTCAAAACTGACACATGAAAGATGTCAATGCCAGAACTTTATCCAAATTGAATTATCAATTTCACAAAATGTATTACCTTGATTTCGTAGCCGTGTCGTGCCGATCATATCCTGCAGGTCATTTTTATCAACTGCTTTGATCAAATCCAACGTAAGGTGATCAACTCCCATCTAGAATTATGTTTTTCTTGTATTTTTCTTTTACGAGACGATTCTTTGAAAGGTGATAGAAAAAGATAAGCATACAACAACACCGCCCCCATCGTACATAATCCAATTCATACACGTGCATCTGGATGGCCACACACTCCATAGTCTAATATCCAATCCATGCATGTGACATATGCACCACCAAATTCATCATCCAAAATGTTCAAAAAATTATTCTTTAACATTGTTAGAGTAAATATTGTAATACTCATTCCAATGGAACGCTATAGTCAATCTTGGATGATTGTGGTAAAAGATTTCTTGGATATTGTGAATCGCGTTACGTACGCTTTCCTTAAAAAGTAATTCGACCCTGTTACACCATTGGGTTACAAGAATTCTCCTCGAGAATAATACAATCGAAATGCCTTCTTGATCTAGGCTTGAAACAAGAGAAAGGTTTTGAGTGTTTTTGGTTACTGAATAAATCTGAGAAAATTATGAAATTTTCACTTTTTGTTTTTGTTTTTGTGCATGCATACACATGTTTATATACGAGATGTCCCTAGAAGATGTTACACATTGTGGAATCTGTGGGTTAATGCTTACGATGCACCATTCTGATAAAATTCTAATACAACGCATCTTTCCACATGAATGATTACATTTTCCACATCCATGTACTGTAGTTATCAGAAATGAATTCTGAAACAACGCATCTTTCCACATAAATGATTACATTTTCTACATCCAATGTACTGTACTTATCAGAATAATAATGAACTCTCAAATGTACATATTTCCACACCAGAATAAAACATGTTTGTTATCAAAATTCTGACCAACATAATTTAAAACTTATCCTAAAAACAGTAAACTCGTAGAAAGTTTATACAAGTGTGTACTCCGCACCACCAAACTTATTTTAAAATCCCGAGCTCACAACTATTCAAATCCAATCGTATTTAAATAGATTGTGTTTGTTAAAACACCAACAAGTTAATATAATTTTTTTAATAAGTGTTGTTAAAAAATGTTACGTTAAGTCTAATTTGTAGGAATATTATTTTCATCGACTGTTATTATTATTAGTTTTTTGAAAAATTACGTATAAGCAGTCAATTATCCCTACATATAATCATATTATTTAATCAGTGTTGGTTTGGATATTTTTGAGTTTTTCTTTTGTAAATTTTAGTGGCCACAGATGGTTAAGTAATTAATAGCCAAGTTGATAAATTTAGTAGAAGAGGGTTTCACAGTCTCAAAAGAAATTGATTTTTTTTTTTGAAATCAATCCTTAAAAAATGCTGGAAAAAATGCCTAACAGTGATTACAATGAGTGAAATTGACATCCCACATAATTATCCTCTAGCAATAACTAATCTATTGAAAGGATATTCAAATTACATGTCAATCAGACTTACCGTCTGTACTATTACAGAGGAGAGATCCAATAAAGTTGTAACATTGTTCTCGGGGATATTAACTCGCTTCTGCCAAAATCATGACCATTTGGCAAAGAGAAGCGTATCATGCATCAATATCCCTATGCCAAACAGGGATCTTCATCAACTATAATACCACTTGATCCAAAATGCCATCTATGTTGTCCAAATAAGCAACACGTTGAAAAACACAGATCGAGAACAAGACTCGTCTTAGAGAAACACACAATCTGTAAAATCAGATCGAACAAAATACATCGACATGAACAATTAAATCGGGTGATCATCATGAACACAACAATATAATCTATCAGGTCGAAGGACAATACTAGTGTATGCAGACAAATCCATACTTATTCAATAATACAAATATTAAAAGATTTACAAATTACGGTAATTAAACACTAATATTACTCTCAAAGATTTACAAGTTTTCCACTAGGTGCCTTTAATAAAGGCATTAAATATACTTTAATACTAACAAATCTTTAAAAAAAAAGCCGCATTGACTTCTAGGCATTCAAATGTTCTTCTGCAAGAGCATGAACACTGTGAAACTCCAAAAATCATCTTCAACAAGAGCAAGAACAGGACGTGAAACACAAAAAAAAAATAAACACATGTAAGAACACCAACATATCAAACGCCATAAAAAAAACCCACAAGAACTCAAACATGCATTCTTAAAAAAAGTTCTTACTTCTTAGCGGTAATAAAAGACAAACACAGATCGGCCAAAATAACTCAAACATGAGTTCTTTGATCAACAAAGACTCAAATCTAAACGAAATAATCATTTTTACCAAGAAACAACAAATTTCACCGATTAATTGACTAGATCTAACAAAAACAACATGAAAATAAGCATTTAAATCAAAATCGACCCTATATAAGTTCAATCCAAGGACTATAATGAATATATAAACACATTATATCCAACCGCTTCTTGAAAAATAGTGGACAAACTTACGGATTCAACTAAAATGGTAAGATAAAGTTACAACCAACAATCCTCGAGCAAAAAAATGAAGACTGTAACGAAGATCTATTGGAAAACGTTGAGTTTTGAACAAAAAAAAGGTAATCAGAGATGATAAAAGAGAGGAAAAGGGGGAAGTTGGATTATGGGAGGATATAGGAGAGTGAATAATTGGAAGGTTTGAGAAGAGGAATAATTGGGGAGAGATGAAAGTGCATGTGGTTGGAAATGTTTGAGAGAGAGAGAGAGGAATTGTTAGGGAGGGTGAAAGTTAATTGTGTGTAATTCTAATTATTTCAGCCCAAAGCCTAGTAATTTCTAGGGATGACAATGAGGTGGGGCGAGTACGGATTATGATACATCCATACCCATACCACCTAAAATTTTCATACTCATACCCGCTTCATCACCCTTGGCGGACACAATATTAAAATTCACCCCCGCCTTATCGGGTATTATCTAAAATCCACCTCCGCTCCATCACCCACTTGGGTCTTCATACCCACTTCAAATCCATTTTACTCACCACATTTATATCTCTAAAAACACCCAAATTTTACATTAAAATTACTAATTTTAATATTAAAAGTTTAATAATATTTACATG
>JAULKM010060341.1:0-12355 GCA_032355605.1 Rubia tinctorum | reverse complement strand
CCCCATTGAATGACCACTGGCCTTTCATCCAGCATCTGTGGTAATCCCCAATCTCCTCAAACCTAATTAAGATGTGGTAGTAGTCTAAGGCACCTAGTTAATACTTCCCTTGGAATCCAAATGTCTTGAAGACAGCCTCCAGTATATCCATTCTCGGCCTTCCTCTTTGGAACTTTCCAATCAAGGCATTTGTATAATGATCAGAAAGTTGTTGAATTTCTGCCTTGGAGTAGAGGCAGGACAGTTCCCCTTTGAATTCAGTTATGGGCACGAGGTTAGGGTTGGATGGCAGGGAGTTTGAGATTGATTTGTTTTTGGAAGCTAGAGCCTGAAGAAAGGTTCGTGGCGGCGTTGAGTTTGTTTGGGGCGGTGGTGGAAGCTTAGCCGAGTCCGGCTGAGCCATAGCTATTTTTGGTGGTGAGTTTCAGTGATCTTTGTGTTGAGATCACGGTGGCGGACGGCGGAAATGTTACCGTTATCAGAACAAGGCAATCACATCTGTTAGAGAGTTTTTCTAGATGAATACCTTTCCTCACAATTTACTGGTATTTGCACAAGATGAACGGTTTAAAAATTCAAGTATGACAATGTTAACGAGACAAAGAGAGTGCAATAAATGAGTCATGAACTACAAATCACAACCCCAAGTCATCACCTAGACCTCAAAATCGTATGTCGCCACCTAGACCCCATGACCTAGGTCATCGTCTAGGTCTCCGCAAAGATGGAGCAGAGCTGGTTTGGAGCCATTTAGTTTGACAATCAGAAAAAGCTCATCCTTCCAACACAGGGAAGATCTATACTTTGAAAAGCTACAATGAAAATAAGAATCAAGTGTATTATGTGTACGTCGCGTACTCAATAATTGTGGATCTATAAACTATTTACAACAATTTTGGAAAGAACCAACTAGAGAATGGTTCAAAGACCCTACTGTTAGATCAACTTGAAGCTTTGAACATATTGGAAAATCCTTCATCACTCAATTTATAGGGATGAAAAAAATTTCACCGACCTCATTTATACCTTAACATCACCAAGCAACGCTATAACGAGTCAAGTAATAACTATATGCAAAGTTTTAACATAAAATCCATGGAAGTAAAGGATTGTGGAGAGACCAATAAAATCTCTACATTCATTACTGGACAAGTGAAGGTCGAGTTGAATAGAAAGATAACTTCAAATTACCCGGGAACATATTAAGAGCTAACACAAATAGTTGAAAAGTATATCTGAGGAGAAGAAGGAGACCTATAAAAATGAAAACAAATCCGACTAGGATATTCAAAATAAAGTGGGATAGTCAGAGCATTCAAAAAGACAAAAGAGACAAAAATAATGATAATAGAAATTTTAGGGCAAAAGATCGCCACAGAATAATGCTAAGAAAACAGGAAGAAATATTGTAGAATAAAAAAACTTCACTCATTTGGGCAGAAAAAAGGCGAAATATACGATGTAGTGTCCAGCCTGGAAATATTCAAAAAGCTTATTCCAATCAGGGCACATCAAGATGGACGCAACCAGAAGAAGTGGTACGTGCACCCAAAAATCCATGAGCACGATGGAAACAATGCTCCCCCAGATAATTTTGGGTTAGTCAATGTGATTCTGAATGCAGAGGTTGCTAACGTCGAGTTACCTCCACTCAAAGCAGTGAAAGCTAAAGATAAGCGAAAGATTTACTCGTATCCAGAGGTGATCCTATCCAAAGATGAATCTATCTACTAGAAGCGATGAACAACTCGATTGTCATGTCTATCAGGATAAATAGTAAGAAATTAAGCCAACTCTAGTTGACACAAAAAGCTCAATATGATTCCTAGATCGCTGTATGAAAAGTTATCTTAAATGGAAATCACAACACAATCACCCAGTTAATTAGCTTGGGGAATAAACATGTATATTTCCCAAGTAAAGTTTGACTACAAGTCCCATTGATCGATGGTGAAAAGTTAAAAATTAGGGAGTTGGAGTTTGTCATTGTCGAAATAATGTATCCATACAACATATACTTAGGATGACCCAAGATCAACATGTTTCAAGGAATATGTTTGAAGTACCACATAGAACTAAAGTTTCCTACTTATAAAAGTGTGGCAAACATTCGAGCAAAGTTCAATGCAACAAAACAAGCTAAGAAAAGGCAGCCAAAAGTGTCTTAGAGGCACGTACTGAAGTACTCACCATGCTCATCTAGGATTAACCCCCCAATGAGCTCACTAATAAACCTATGAAAATTGGACTATCGACTAGAGAAAAACTACTAGAAGATCTAATTTTTTTATAACGATGGGAGCTAATCTTGGAGACAAATGAGAAACAAGTGTGCTAATACTCCTTAAGAAATAGAATATGGTTCACATGATTTCTAGAAGATATGAATGGACTCTCACGAGAGATAATCGAGCACAGAATCACAATCAACAACACTAAGAATCCAATCAAGAAGAATAAGTGAACCTTTGGCCTAGAGACAAGTGTCGTGATAAAAAGGAAGCCGAAAAGCCCATGAAGGAAAAATTTATTTGACGGGTGGAATATCAAGAATGACTAGGAAATAAATTGTTAGTCAAAACATCATATGGGAGTTGGATGATGGGCATCACTCATCAAAATTGACATCCTCATGGATTCAATTGCACCATTGATGAATTTTTTAGAAGCTTATAAAAGGATACCACCAAAGGAAAAGGAGAAAAATACACCATACATCAATGTATAAGATATGTTTGTTACAGTAAAATGCCATTTTGTTTTAATAATGATGGGGTAGCTTATCAAAGGCTAGTTAATCAAGTGTTTAAGTCCTAAAGATCGCAATATGCAAGCATGCGTCAAGATATGCAAATATAAATCAATTCGGCTGACAAACTAAATGAGTACTATGGGGAACCATTGGAGGTTCCAAGAGCTCGCATGATGAGACCCAAACCCAAGAATTACGCCATTGGTGTAACATTGTGATTTTTTTTGGGTTACATGGTTTTCAGTAAGAAATCAGAGATAACCAAGAAATGGTAGAGGTTATTCTCAACATGGAACCACCTAAAACAATCAAAGGCATCCAAAAGTTGACTGGTTACCCTGTTGCTCTCAACAGATTCTTATAAAGACCTGAGGATCGCAATCTTTAAAATTTCAAAATCCTCAAAAGGCTTAAAATTTTGAGTGGACCAAGGAGTGCGACCAATATTTCTATGAATTAAAGGAAAATTGGTTAACCTATCTAGGTTGATCATGTCGCAACCCAGGGGCAAGCTATTGTTGTACCTTGTAGTTTCAGTGGTCATCTTTGTGCTGGAGGAAAATGTAGGAAGGCAAATATACTACATGAGTCATGTACTTCAAGTAGGAAAATATAATTATGCACAAATTGAGAAGCTCGCATATGTTTATAAGGTATGAGTTTAGAAGTTAAGGCCTTACATTAAATCTCACGCTGTGATCGTTCTTACCAATTCACTGCTCAAACATGTCTTGCAAAATCTTGCTGCATTGAGAAGGATGGTTGAGTAAGCGATCAAGGTCATAGAATATAATCCAGAGTTTTAGTCTTGAATTTCATGATTAAGACAATTGTTAGTTAATTTTCCAATTGAAAAAAAAATACGGAAACATAAGTAGTGGATAGTCATGTATAAAGATGAAGATTGGACATGTACGCCAAACATCAGGGAAAAGAGGATTTTTGGAAGGATTAATGTTGGTCAACCCTAACGATGAAAGGTACACTTATGCCCGTCAATTTACTTTTTCTACTACAAGTAATGAAGCTGAATACAAGGCCATGTTTTTTGGCCTACAACTCACTGCTAAGATGAGAGTAAACAAGTTGAAAGTATGACTAGATTCTCAATTTATATTTTATTATAATATGGAGAATTTAAGGCAAAAGGGATTTTTTAATCTCCCTGCCTCAAAAAAGTACGAAATCTCATGAAACAACTACTATAAGTTTGAGTTACACGTATTAACATATTGAACAATAGAAATGTAGATGACTTAAAGAAATTAGAAACTTTTAATGTCTCATCTCACCCAATGTATGTAGGTTGAGGAACTAACGATAAGCAGCATTGATGTGTAGGAAATTTCACTAGTCGAGTCATAGATCAATCATATCCACAAAAAACTTGCTGAAGTTAAATTACCATAGGATAAAAAATTTGATACAAAAATAAGATGAAAGTCACCTTGCTATTTGATTATTATTGGATAGATATTAAAGAGAGCGTGCATTCATATTTCAAATGCATACATTAAAAGAAATTGCTTGAACTACTTAAAGATAAATTAAGGATTTTGTGCTTCGTATTTTGGAGCTTGCTCACTAACCAAACGAGCTTTCGTAAAGAAGTGCAAATCATACCAACTATACGTAGCGATGACCCATATTCCAACATTAGAGATGATAAACCTTTCGGGACCATGGCTATTTGTGTAATAAGGGATTTACATGCTTGGACCATTCAGAACCAGTATCGCTTTTTGTTGATCCTCATAGACAATTTTCAAAATTCATAAAACTGAAGCCTCTGTTTCACATCACAATTTTGTCAAAGTTATTTCAGGTAAAAGTTGTAGTCCTCCTCGGAGTTTCGCAAAAAATAATTTCAGATAATGACAAAACCGTTCCAAGGAAAGGATTTAGAGAAGTATTCAAATAATTTAAGATTAAGCAAAACTTCAACCAATTTTTCATTCTGACACCAATGGACAAGTGAAATTAGTAGTGGCATCTTTCTGCAAGGTGTAAAATAGAGGCTTGCAATAAAAAGAAAAAAGATTTGGGCAAACGAAGTACCCGTTGCCGTTTGATCTTACCTTACCACAACTAAAATTGTGATGAGTGAAACACCTTATAGCTTGGTATATGGCATAGAAGAAATTGTTCCTCCGGAACTGGGTCACAAATCTTTTAAAGTCATGGCGTTCGAGTATTATAAGAATGAAGAACACAAACGTGAGTCCTCATAGCAACTAGAGGAAAAGAGGGATACCTCTTGATGAGTCTATCTTTCTAGTTCAATTTACTTAAATAGATCAAGGTTGTGAAGTCCAAAGACGGGAAGATTTTCTAACAAACCTTGCCAATATTATGATGGAGAACAAACATTTGCCCGTTCACCAAATGAGACCTCTTTCCACAATCCCAATTGCATCTATAATCAACAAAGACAAGGATCACCACAACATGCTCTACCACAAACCGTAAGATCAAGTGAGAGGAGTCACAATCAACATGATCTACATTATCAACATGGTCAACACAAGTGACACTATCAACTTCACCGACATGCTAAGCAATTGCATGAATTGCATATTGGGTTATTATGATATTATCTTAAGCTTGCTAGGTGCGAAATATTTGTGATCTAGTCCGTAAACCATGAGAAACGACGATCTTGTCTCCCAATATGGTCCACTTTTCAGAAATTATGGGGTTAGAAATCCCATGTGATGGTGGTGTGCACGGACAATGCAGCCCATTTTTATTTGATGTGACCATTCAATGCGGTATACTTTTATAAATAGTGGGGGTTTAAACATCCGATGTGATGATGATGTACATGAAAATTGCAACATCTGCCCATTTTGACCTACTATAACCAATCACTATGGTGCACTGTTAAGAAAAAATGGTTTAGACATCCCATGTGATAATGGTGTACATGATAATGCAATTTTGACCCATTTTTACTTAATCTGGCCATTCAATGCAGTTCACTTTTCAGAAATTATGGGAGTTTAGATATTCCATGTGATGGTGGTGTGCACGAAAGATTCAATTTTGGCATCTTTTTACTTGATGTGACCTTTTAATTTGGTCCATTTTTTTAAATAACCATATACATTCCACGTAATGCATTCATGAATTCATTTGATGTTTCTCGAAGTACCCTTATTTATATTGACCATTGTTAATTGGTTTCAAGCCAAACTAATACATATTCTTACAAAATCAGATCTAGAACAATAAACCATGCTCACAATTTAAATATATTTTTCAAAACCACTCCATCTTCCAGCGTAGATAATAAATTTGGAGAAAATAAATTGTTGGCTCGTGCGTGGTTACATGTATCACACAATCCTATCATAAAAACAACCACTTTGCTGATACTTTTAGTTTGCATGCATCAAATTCACAATAATGAAGTGTGAGATATGTGAATATTGTATTGATAGATCCCTAAGTACTCCTTTTTAAAAGATCTTTGAGAAGGAAGTGTGAAAGTTAATTGAATGTGTCCGCCAATTTAACATTTGCATCCAAGTGGTGCCTCCAAAAAAAAGAAGTAAGTTTGAATTGAAATACTACTTTATTGTTTCATGTTATTAGTAACTAAATCTACCTTTTTATCTTAATCGAGAAAAAGAGATGTTCAAACTAGATGATAAATTAAAAAAGGATTTAAGTTTGACAATGTATGTGATATTCTCAAATATATTTTGAACTTCAAGATGAAGGAGACCATCATCCCGACTTACACAACAAAAAAATTTCAATGGTTTTCCTTTCCAATCCAATGAGAATATTTTTTTCCGATTCTCTATTATCATCCCATGTTAGGATAGATTCCTTCCATATGGATGAGGAAGGTAATTCTGTTGGTTTGACATCAACACGCCCCATTGCAGGAAATAAAGTAAAAATGCAAAAATTAAAGCAAGCAATCTTCATCCCATTTTGACAAGGACCCAAAATAAAGAGAGCACATATTAGGTCTTATGAAGTCAAATCAATCACATAGACCCGACCATTGAACTCCAACATAAGATTTTGATTTTAATGATAGTCTGATGGAGAGGGATTTGAGCAACATTGTTGATCATGGAATGTACACATATGTCCAACATGAACATGAAAAAATCATTAGATAAAATATCTGCTCCAAGGTGGCTAGAAAACATTTTAGCCATGCACAAAACTTTATAGGAGGAAAATGTGGAAAGAAAGTGAATCCAAAATAAGAAGAAAAAGAAAGAGCTTGTCTCATGCTAGACCTAGGGTAAAATATTAACAATGAAGTTATGAAATAGAAATTTTCATAATTTGGGGGTCAAAATGTTATTATTTTTGAATTCGGGGTCAAAATTAATTTTCAAAGAAGTTCAAGGACCTATATTAAAATTCGCGGAAAAGAAAGAAAGTCCATATCCTCTTAGGCGACTTCCTCAAGTTTCATATAATTTAATTTGTCGATTCGTCATCGTTTCTTCGCCTACTTCTTCAAATTTCAACCGAATGGAATCGGTTCTTCACTGGTTTCAATCGATTGCCCCAGTTCTTCGTGTTTTGATTGCAATTGTTTAAAACCTGGTTTTGCTTCCATTTCCCCGTAGATTGGTAACGGATTTTGCCGGTCAACTGATAAAATTCGCTCGATCAACTAAAATCGGATTATCTTCGTCGGCGGGTTTACGAAGATGTAGGATCTGGATATTCAGTGATCATCAACAGAGGCTCTAAAATGCTAAGTTTGTCGGTCGGAGAGGACGGTACGATGACGGAGAAGATTGTGCCGGGTGACGGTACGATGAAGGAATTCTTTTGGGCCAATTTACATACTCCTAAAATTAATATGATGACAAATGTAAATGCTAAAACATCAACTTTGAATAGTAAAAAATTAACGAATTAATTAAGGGTCAAATAAAATGATAAAATTCACATCAATTCATATCACGAGGGGAGTAGACAATAAATTACTTAACCAAAATAAAAATAATTACATAAAAAATAAAATATTAAAATACACATCAAATAAAAATATTAAAATGCAACATCAAGTTAGAATAGTTAAAAAATCAAATAACAAACATAAAAAAACTATTTATAACAACAAAAGTACACAAAAAATCCAAACTGTTAAACATCAAATAAAATAATAAATTTATAATTAAACAAAAAAACCTAAACATGAAAAAAAATTAAAAACAATATCAAATATGAATAGTTGAACATTAAATAAAAATACACATAAATTTTAAAACATATAAGTGTGCATCAAAATGTGAGACTAATATGAAAAATAAACATCACTATTAAATTATATAAAAAATCATTTCACACAATTAAAAAATTAAGTATACATAAAGTAAAAATATAATATCTTTAAAAAGAAAACATCAACGTTTACTTTTAAAATGACCTACTGAAAAACTAAAACATCTTTCAAAATGAAAGTATAAATTAAAATTTAAAATGAAGATTAGCTAATTAGTTTTGAAATGTATTAAATGTTAAAATTTTAAATGTAAACACAACTTTCGACATTTAAAGATCAATAATGATAGAGAGAGTGAAAATTTATAGTAAAATCACATAGTGACTGATGTGCCAATAATGAAAAGACAAATGTATCCCTAATTAGTTACAATTTTTTAGGAAGATGATTAATGATTTAGTATTTTACTGACATCCACATCATTCACTATATGTTTCACTATGAATTTTCACTCTCCATGACATCACTCTTTAAAGATTAACTTTAAAACACGCGATTTTAGTGGGAAAAAGAATCGTTAAAAAATTACAAAATTTTATTGGAACAACAAGTACCAGTAATGAAACATCAAATATGGTAGTAAAATGGCGCGTACTACGAAAAAATGTGGAGAAAAATTAACCTGCAAATTTATCCAACTACTTTAACATCAGGATAAATTAAATAAAAACTTAATATTCTAAAACAAAAAAAACATTGTTATTAAATTTTAAATTGACACGATGAAAACCTGACACATCAACAAAGTTAAAGTATATTTAAAATTTTATAAATAAAAATATATAAAATATCACTAAATAGTGTCAAAATATATAAAGCGCCAAAAAATTTAACATGTAAACACAAGATTTACCTTGAAAGATAGAAATTTAACTTTGAAACAAATGATTTTAATGGGAAAAAAGAGTCCGAAGAAACTTCACAAGGTTTGGCTAAAACATAATGTTATGAATAAGAATCCCACAAGGTATCCATTAGCCCTTGAAGATAGGTAATAAAAACATCGTAAAGAAAAAAAGGAAATAATGAACACAAGAATTTATGTGGTTCGGTCAAATTGACCTACATCCTAAGACCGGAATCTTCACTCTACGTGGAAAAAGTATTATAAGGATTTACCTACCACCTATAAAGGACTTATGTGGCATAATATAATGAAAAGGATTTTGGTTTCTACAACTACAAATGAGAGGTAAAGGGAGAAGAAAGCTAGTAGCAAAGGACTGTTATGCTTGAGGTGTCTTTGAACTACTAAATTCATCCCCCATTTATACTACTCCAAGTTCACCAATGGCCAAGAGCTCTCAAACAAAACTTATCCCAGTATCCCAAGAAATGAGAAAATGTCCAGAATGGTACCCATTTTAAGTGAAATTCACAATTTGGTACCCGAATTTTAAAATTGTTCTGAAAAGGTACCCATTTATTCATTAATATTCTGAAAGGGTACTTTTTAGTTAAAAAGTGGGTACCTTTAAAGGACAAATTCAAAATTTGGGTACCAAACTGTGAATTTAGATTAAAAGTGGGTACCATTTTAGACAATCTCTCCCTAAGGAATCCTCCTTCTTGTTTCAAGCATGTATTATGAACATTGAAACTAAATATTTCTTTCCAAAAACCCATGATGGTTGAACCCCAATAGTCAAAGAAATAATGTTTCAACTTGCTAAGCATAAGATGAGAATAGTGTTGCAATTTAATGTTTTGCATGCTTGTCATTGCTATCTTCCAAAGAAGATAATGTTCATGGACAATTGGGTGACGACCATTATTTCTTCACAAATATCCACCTTGGTTTGAACCCCAAAAATAATACCTTACTCAATCTCCTCCAGCATAGCCCTAATGTCACCAATGATGAACACCAATCAATTCCAAGCATTGCTTGAACTTGAAATAGAGAAGAACATTCGTGAACATATCAGCAAAATTATCCTTTGTATTGATTCTCTGAACAAGAACCTTATTTTGTGCAATGGTATCACAAATGAAGTGATACTTAATATCAATATTCTTCGTCCGCTCATGATACATTTGATTTTTGGTTAAGTAAATTGCACTTTGACTATCATGGTGAATGGTAGTAACCCTTCATTGTAGAGTTAATTCACCGAAGAGACCTCTCAACCATAAAGCTTCTTTGATAGCCTCTATGGCTGCCTTATATTCTGCCTCAGTAGTAGATAAAGCAACCACATGTTATAGAGTAGCTTTCCAGCTAATTGCACAACCTCCAATGCAAAATACTTAACCTGTAATAGACCCACGCTTATCGAGATCGCTGAAAAAGTCTGCATCTAAAAAACCAACCAGAGTGTTTTTAGTTCTACCAAACTCCAAGTTCAAAGTGCCCTTTAAGTATCTGAGAATCCACTTCACGGCCTGCCAGTGTGCTTTGCCCGGATTGGCCACATGCTTGCTAATAATACTAACAACGTGTGAGATCATAGGATGATTACAAACTGTTGCATACATAATACTTCCAACTGCATTTGAATAAGGAACTCTAGCCATATAATCTTCTTCTTCCTCAATTATTGGTGATTGGGCTACAGATAGCCTGGAATGGCTACCAAGAGGAGTGCTAACTGGTTTTTCATCATGCATGCCAAATAGCTCCAAAACTTTCTTAAGGTAACTCTTCCGGGTCGGGTACGATTTTCCAACTCCTCGATCTCTTCTTATTTTCATACAAAGAATCTTTTTAGCTGCACCCAAATCTTTCATCTCAAATTCACTATTCAACAAGGCCTTCAAATCATGAATTTCTGCAATATTCTTAGCCGCAACGAGCATGTCATCAACATATAATAGCAAATAAATGAATGAGTTATCTTGTAACTTCCAGAAGTAAACACGACTATCATACATGCTCCTGGAGAAACAATGGTCCAACATAAATGAATCAAACCTCTTATACCATTGTCTTAGAGACTGCTTTAATCCATACAAGGATTTCTTCAACAAGAAAACGCAGTCTTCCTTACCTTAAACTTCAAAACCTTTAGGTTGACTCATATAGATATGCTCATCTAATTAGCCATGCAAGAAAGTTATCTTGACATCTAGCCGTTGTAACTCCAATTGAAACATGGAAACCAAAGCAAGCAATACACAAATAGAGCTATGTTTCACAACAGGTGAGAAAACATCATTGAAATCTACACCTTGTACCTGTTTGTAGCCCTTTGCGACCAATTGTGCTTTGTTCCTTGCATTATCAACGCATGAACTATCTTCCTTTCTCTTGAAAACCTATTTGTAGCCAACAATTTTCTTTCCTTTTGGTGGTATCACAAGATCTCATGTTCCATTCTTGTGTAAAGATTCCAACTCTTCATTCATAGCCACCAACCATTTATTTCAATCAAAATACCCAACAAGCATTAGCTCTCCTTTAAAAGGAGGTGATCCAGTCGCACCTTCCAGTACGACTACCTTGTTACGACTTCATTCCAGTCACTAGCTCTAACTTCGGCATCCCCCTCCCACGTGAAACTGCCTCTGTATACGTGGGAGGTTCCTCGTCTTCACCTATTTCCCGTGCCACTGATAAAGCATATGCAACCAAATCTGCATACCTCAATGGTGGTCGAATGCCTCGTCTTGGTCTACTCTGGAAATGGAATACTCCTCATCTCTGGTTGATCATCAAAAAGTTCATGATTAGATTATTCAACCTCTTCTTGGGTTGGGTTTCTTCTGGAAGAACAACAGATCTCTAAATTCACCTGCTTTTGGGCACTATCTTCTTTATCTGAATCACAAGGATTAAAAGACTTTTTCCATGATGTGACATATAAGATTCATCAAATGTAACATCTCTACTAATTAAAAACTTGGGTGATTTGGGATCAGGATACCACAATCTATATCCTTTCACCCCTGAAGCATAGCCGAGGAAAATACATTTCTTAGCCTTAGGATCTAGCTTTCCCTCGTTAACATGCATATATGTTGAACACCAAAATATTCTTAAATTAGAGTAATCAGCAGGAGTACCTGACCAAACTACCTCCAGAGTCCTGAAATCCAGAGGTGCACATGGAGAGTGGTTAACGATGCGACAAGCCGTAGAGATGGCTTCTGGCCAAAAGTCTAATGTCAACTTGGAATTTGAGATCATGCACTGAGCTCTTTCCAAAAAACTACGATTCATCCGCTCAGCTACACCATTTTGTTGAGGCGTCATTCTAACAGTGCAGTGTCGAGTTATTCCTTCTTTCTTGCAGAACTCATTGAATTCATTTCCACAAATTTCAACCCATTATATGTCCACGGCCGCTTTTTTTTACAGGTTGTTTTTCAAAAAAAGTCGTTCATTGTTTAAATTT